>JAJSOF020000040.1:42256506-42421510 GCA_025594305.2 Periplaneta americana
AAATTACAAGTACCAAAATGAAACAACAATGTAGCAAATAAAATAACAATAAATCTAAACATTTCCAACTGCATTCCTCGTGCAAACTCTCCGGCTTCCGCATATAAAGGACACTATACTGAAAATTTCTCGAAGTTCATTAGTTTTAAGAGTTCACAACAGTGAAATCAATAACTACCATACTTACGAAGCTAGATTCACAAAATTTTGATCACTGGTATATCTGCTTAATAGTGATAAATGTACAAAATTGTATCTTCCTATGATATGTGGTTTGCATTTTATTAATTATTTTATTAAAATATTGGACCGCTTTATATAAAAAGTCGCTTGCACTACAATTGACATTATTCTTATGATTTTCACTCATACGGGTCCTTACATACATGGAATCAAAGCTTACTATAAGGTTTTGCTGTAAAATTAATCAGTAAATTACTAGAATTTTTTATTATAAAAAATAAAAAAATTAATAGCCATAAAAATTCCTAGTAATTTACTCATTCGCTGTACAGAAAATTCCAATAGTAATGTTTCTTCCAATGTATATAAAGAATCATATATGAATATCAATTAAAATAATGTAAATTGTGACGCAAGGACTTTTTTGCATTAAGCAATTGACTATACAATTAAGTTATTAATAAAATGCAAACCACTTACCATAGAGAGAGACGAAATTTTGTACATGTGTTATTATCAACCAGATATAATAGTGATAAACATTTTGTGAGTTTAGCTTTAAAAAATATGGAAGTTAGTAAATTCAGTATAATGTGCCCAAGGATACACTGATGAGAGATTTTGTCATTTTTGGTAAATAAAATCGTTTCTTTGTTTTTATCTTTAAAAATTCATTTATGGTCTAAAGATGCCTCTGGCAATTTTCATGACCATACGACCGATCTATCAGCTGTTTAGGGTCACATTTTTTAAAGGCTGCGGGCTCTGACTGTTAATTTAAATGCTCCGTCCACGACCTCCACTCTGGAAATTACGCTATATTTCATACATTATTTATTATTAATTTTTAATATTTATTATATTAGTTTCCCGATTGAGCCAGTGTAGCTTCTCGACTTCTCGAAATATTTCTTCATAGAATCCAATAGGTGTTAGACCTATTTCAAAGGCTGCTTTCCTTTAAAAGATATTAAGTTACAAAGGAGAGCACAACTCTTGTCTAAAGGAAAATTCCACTTGTTGCTAGTAGCCATAACAACATATTTTCCATGCTTGGTTTTGTTTGTGATACGAGAAATGTTTACAAGTTTCTAACAGTTTTATTATTACTGTCTAAAGTCCATAGCGATTTGTAAATAATATTTATCTATTATAGTGTTTTCATAAGATTACATAATTTTTTAGTCATGTTTATTTACTACTGTAGGTTAGGTGTGCACAGCGTGTTAGTGTATTGTAAGGATAAGTTCTGTATATAATATGCTAGTTCTATATGTTTCAAAATGCCTAGAAAATAAAAAAGACAGAGACCTGGTTCATTATTATTATTATCCCAAACTTTAAAGTCAATTTTCTCCACTTTAATTTTCTGTAAATTTTGCATTGCTAAAAATGCTACTCATTCTACAGATTCTGTACTACATGCATGATTTTTTGTAGAGGTTTTTGAATAAGTTCTTAACAAAACTTACTATCAGTATTATACCTAACACTCATTTTTTTGTTGTTGTTGTTTAGTCAACTCTCCGAAGATAGGTTTGAACCTATAATTACTACCAATAAGGCATCACTCATGAGACTAGGCCAGGAGATAATGGGGTAGGGGTGGCCAGTTTCTTTCCCCCTCCAATACATACTTCGCCGATTAGCTACATATTCCACTAATCAGACTTCAGATGCATACGAACAATTGTTTTTCCTCTGACACATATCGTCAAGTGAGATATACTGCCTAATTATACATATGCGTATCAGCAAGAAGAGGTATTTTTAATATTAATTGTTTTACGCTCGAGTTGAATTTTTCTGTTTTTACATTTTGAGTGCATTAAATATTTTTAATTAATTTTTAGTAAAATAAATATGAAAATTGTACAGTAAGAGTCGTTTCTGAAGGTCTGACACGTATGTAGACAAAAATTCTCGCCAAAATTGTAGCAATTTTTGAAAATATAAATTTACACAATTTAAAATTACAAATTAAAAGTACAAAATTTCATAGATTTACCTAGAATAGTTTAGAAAATTTAAATTTCACATCAATCTAACCTTAATAGAGTTTCTAGTTTCTACGGTCTTTGTATTCTCCAATCGAGCCAAACAATACAATCTTGTCTTAAGAATGAATTCAGAACTTCACAAATATATTGTCATTCTTGCAAATAGCAAATAGGATTAAATTAAGAAATGCTTGATTTGAAAGGGAGAAGATTGGTAAAAATTTGACACTGATCCTAATTGGTAGTGATTTTCATTTGTTTTATGTAGAAATATCATTGCTGAAACAACTTAAATTCTAGATTAGTTTTATAAAAATATTTTGGGGCCCAAATTTTTAAAAATAAATATCAAAATACAGTCATTCATTAATCTCACAATGTATTCTCGCTTAGGTAGCGGATCGTTCCTTTTTATATTTATGGTCACTTTTTTCCTTTTTCCTTATTTCTTTCACCTTGTCACAGAGAACACAAATGTGCGCTTTTTTTTCAGTTCTCTGTGAACAGTTCTGAACACAGCAGCACTGCATTTTTTCGCACTTAAATTACATTCTTTCCCTATACAACTGTATATTGCATAGCGCGCGCTGGACTAACAATGGCGGATTTGTCGGCATTTGCCGGCTCAAACGATTGCGGTACTCTGGATATCCACGGACTCTGTAGGAACAATAGACTGTTCCACAGCCATCGTGATCTAATACAGGCCGTAAGGCAGACCATGTGACTCGCTTAACCCGATCACGAAGGGCGGCGTTTCAACCATATAAATTAGTTGGAATGCATAAACAGTAACATATGTTTCTCTAAAATGTAGTGTAATTCCATTAATAAAATTTAAAACAATGACTATGGGACACTTCAGACATAACTCTCTTGCGAGTTAAGGTGTAATATTATTTATGGTGTGAAAATTACGTTGTTTGTATGTGTAATACCTGCCTTTATTTTGATTAAATATTGCGAAATTCTTGTACATTCATTTATCCACGATTTAATAATTTTAAATTGCACCGCACGGATATATAGATAATATGTTGAAATTATAGGTTATGATTACGGTACCAGTTGCCCCTTTCTGTCTAAATTTAGTGATCTCCAATGCCTTGCCATTCATATGAGAATTATAGGTTATGTTTACTATATTTAACTTATATTCCTAAATTCAATTTTTCTGTATTTTAATACTACAATTGAGTACTGAATTATTGTATTTATCTACTACTAAAGAGACGAAGTAACACAATTGTACGTACGCTAATTTCATAGGAGTGGTATGGTAAATGTTTTGTCTAAAATTAAGGAAGGTAGATGTGCTAAATTAAAATCACAATATAAATTCCCTTTATTAAACCTCAAAATAGCCTCCATTCTAAACTTAAAATGTTGACGCTAACAGATTATGTTAACATATAAAATTCTCTTCACATTCAAATAACACAGTTTTGTAATTATTTCTGTAACATATTATGCAACAACAAGTAAACGGAACTTATGGACACATTACACTAAATAAAACTTAGCAATGATACGCAATAAAGTTATAATATTTCACTGAGCTCCATACTCTGAAATAGAAAACCCGAACATACATTATCGTCTGCAAGGGAAAGTGTCTGTGCTGAGGCGATAGTAGCGATCCTGGTGGCCAGCAACTACCTATGTATGCATATTTATTAACTCATTAATGCCCAGCGCATGATTAAAAATACGGGGTGAAATATTTTTCCATTCATTTCCGTTTGACTTCAAGTTAACAAATTTTTTCATGTAAGCAGTACATGGATGTGGTTTAAGATTCAGGCATTGTTGAATGCTGTGTGATCGTTTATTTTGTTGGTATGAGGTTTCGAGTTTGGATCTTAAAGAAAAGAAAACATTGATTGGAATAAAGGTACTTATTTTAAATATAAATTATATCACGGATTATGAAACTAGTGCTAATATTACTTGTTAGGTATTCGTGAATAATTCAGGCCATTTGTGTACATGTATCTTTGTATAGAAGCATAGCAATTTCAGTTTCTAAATATGGTATGATATATCATACTCTGAGCAGTAACGATATCATTTTCTGTATATTCTGTTAGATGAGTTCTCCTTGGAGCATGTGTGAAATGGACGGCAAAAAAACCTACAAACTATAAGCCTAGAGCAGAGGTATTCAAAATTGGAGTTTTAACTCCAACCCCTGGAAAGAGGTGAAAGGAGTATACTACGGAATACTGACGTATTATCCCTTCCGCGCAGGGTGAGTGAGTGGGCTACTCGAGACAGTGGTGGCATTTAGCTTACTGTTGTTTATTACTCACACAATTCTAGAAACTGTGAAATATGCCGTAATGAAAGATTATCCATATATCATAGGATCTATGGAAGATATGTATCAATACCTTGGCATTTTAATTTTGTCTGGATATCTCTAATTGCCTTCGCAAAGAATGTACTGGGAGATTCGTCCTGATAGCCATAACATTACAGTTGCAAACTGTACCACCAGAAACAAATTTGAAACAGTTCATCATTTCCTTCATTTCAGTCACAATAACACAATTGACAAGAATGATAAAATATACAAACTTAGGCCCCTCTTCAATCGTCTAAATGAAATGTTCCAGAACATGATTGACATTGTTCCAAATTCATATTCAGTTGACGAAGCAATGGAACCATATTTTTGTCATCATGGTATCAAGCAATTCATACGAGGAAAAACAATCTAATCCGGGTATAAGCCTTCGTGCTTGACGACGCCTGCAGGGTTCCTTATAAAGTTCGAACTGTACACAGGGAGAGTCGAACGAGCAGCAGGGGTGACTCTAGGAAATGATGTTACATAGTTGCTTTGTGTTGGATTGCTACGTGATGAAAGTAAACTGTTTATAGACAATTATTTCACTTCCTTGGGGTTATTGTAAAAATTTTCAGCAGTAAATATCACATTGTTTGGAATTATAACAGCTGATGGAATTGAAAAGACGCCTGCAAAGGATCTGAAAAAAAATCCGTTAGAGGTACTTGCCATCCCATCAAAGACACATCTAGTAATCTGATGATGGAATGGCAATGCTCAGGTCACTATAGCAACAAATGCAGCAACACTAGATGTAGTTTCTTTCGGCTCATGCTCATAGTGGAGAACTAAGGATAAGAGAAAAATCATTGTTCAACAACCGAAAGTTATAAAAATTGTATAATGCATGTATGGGTGGTTTGGATTTGCTTGGCAAATTCAGAGGACTCTATCGACTTCGACTATGGTCCAAAAATGGTACTGGCCACTTATCAGATTTTATATCAACAGATCAATAGTCAGCTTGTAGATGCTATACAGACAATATTAGAAGGCAATATCTTTGCTGGAATTCACAAGACAAATTGTAAAGTCATTGCATACAACACCACTAATGGGCATTTCTAAGACTGTAACACCTAAAGGAAGAAACCAAGTTCTCAATTAAACACGTTATTATAGACTTGATCACCTAGTTGTCTGGTAAAGCACTCGGCGCAGATGTACTTACCGTGGGAAATGTGCTAAATTTTGTTGCGTCAAATGTAATGTTGGTCTTCATCCTGATACTTTTTCTAAAATATCATATAAAGTGAAGAAAACCGAAAAAAAAAAAAAAAAAATGTTGGTGAAGTATCTAAAATAATAATTAAAGTGATCAGACATGGATATATTGTTCAAATATTAGTTCAAAATCCCTTTCTTATATTGTAGGGGCCTATTAAGTATTTATATGAAACTGATACTGTAACTGCCCAGCGTATGTTATATCGTACAGGTCATATCTACTATACCGGAAGAGACAAAATTGTAATTTTTGTGTATTTCTACTCAGTAAGGTGTAACAATTATAATATTATAAAATTATATGATTATGAATTAATTTTTTTATCTGGGCATTAATGGGTTAAGTATTGAGCATCGCAATTGTATATACTAAACTGTGGTACAGTAGCCGATCTATCCCTCAAATGTCTTTGGATCTGTTCTCTCAAACTGCTCGTGTGTAGTGGAGAGCGCTTTTGCACGAAGAGCACGGGTTGGTCATCACTGCTTTATAGCTTAGCGATAGAGCTCTTTCTTCTCGTTACAAAGACCGGGCTTCCAATCTAAGTAAAACGCACGCGTTTAACACAGCGCATACGATTATTCCCGAGCTATTCCAAGGTGGGACTTAGTTTCTGAACGGTGTCTCAAAGGGTGTACTATATTGGGCAAGAATATTAAAATATTGCCCGGCTAGGATATTTCTAAGTCGAATAATTAAGCATCGAACATGTCCAGCCGTTAAAAGAGTCCGTTCACAACACTTATGGCCGGTTTGTCCAAGTATTTTCAGAACATTTAACGAATGTTAAACACTAAACAGTTTGTTAAATATAGTTCTTTCATGTCTTCAACACTAGTTTGGCTTAACAGATTGTTAAGTGCTTAAGTTTAAATATAGGATTTTAAGCAGTTAATTCATTTGACAGATAGTTAAATATGGCACGTGACACCAAAGCAGTTCAAACAGAAGTTGTAAAAATAATATTTTGTGCGAGATCGTGCGTATTTGCTTGTTTTCCGCACAGAACCAATACGCGGTAAGTGTGAAATACCACATTCAGTATTCCCAACGTAACACACATAACAATTTCCCTCTCCTTCCGCTTAAGCGCGACATTCATTTTACTGCTTTAGGCTTTTAACATATTATTTTTAGAGACGTTTAACATAGTGATAATTATAAATTGAAACTTACGACTGCAATTTCACCTAAATTGCAATGTTAATTATTGTTTTTAAATATTTGCAAAAATTAAGTAAAGTCTACTACTCCACGAAACTTATTGCATTCCTGATAGAAGTAACATTAAGGAAGCCGTGAAAAAATCAACAAAATTCCAGATGCGGATGTTATTACTGCAATATGTTATATAAATAATATTGTCAAAATATTAAAATGAAAAATAAAGCATTACATAACCTTACCGTTTGTTTTAAGTTCGCATTTATAGACTGGGGGAAAAAAAAGACAGACGTATATCACGGCCTGCTGGAGTATAGTACACACAGAAAACATTTTATAGCAACAATATTGAAAGATATTTTGGAGTTTCGAAGTTGCCGTCATTAAACAGAAACCAACATGGAGATTTCATTGCAACTAATTAGAATTCCTCTTTCAGGTATGTAATAAACGATCTTCGCACAAAATAATGTACGATACACGAGCGGTATGTTTGTTTTCATGTTCTCGGAAATTAAAAAGCTCAACTACGTTTCGCTTTTTCAATCTTTCCTCGAACATGAAAACGTCAACATACCGCTCTTGTAACGTATATTACTATTATTGGCCAGTTTTTCCAAGTAATGTTTAATTTTGCTTAACGAATGTTAAATTAACAGTCTGTTTATTTTTAATGCTTTATTAATGTATTTTTCATTTGTTCAACATAATATTGTTTAAGATAACCAACACTTAACTATTTAACTACTCAACAGCAGTTGGTAATGATTCTACACATGTAAGACAATTTTTTGATTGGCTAAAATTAATCTTTAAATTCTAGTGAGTCATGAAACTTGCATAAAATGACAACTTGCTATAATAGGCCACGCTCCATAAACACACAGTTGACAAATGAAAGTTGTAGGTGACGTGCTGAATAATAATTACAAAGTAAGGTTATATTTCATCATTGCTATTATGGATGCGAAATAGGAAAGAAATAAAATAACACTGATGTATTTAAACAGTCCAAAGTAATTTTTAAATGTTATATTACCAGTCATATGCTAAACATTCCCTACAGAGAGACACAAAACATTAATTTCGCAACTTCTGTTCGAACAGCTGTGGAGACATCGGCCATATTTAACTAACTGTTAAACGAGTTAACTGCCCGAAATCCTACATTTAAAACTGTTAACAATCTGTTAAACCAAACTGGTGTTGAAAACATACAATTTTATTAATTAACAAACTGTTTAGATTTTAACAGTCGTTAACGTTTCTAACAATACTTGGAGAAACCGGAAATATGTATCTCTTTAAGAAACGTTTCGTAAATTACATATTATAACATTTAAAAGACACTTTCGAAAGATAATGTAGGGACGATAATCTTCAAAAGTGAACTGATCATCATATCGGCTGCTATTTTGATACTAAGCTATTGTACATTGAATATTTAGAAAATGTGGGATCTCAACGTGGCAAGATAACTAGGAATGATGATTTATATACTATGCATGATACTCAATTGGTGACTACAGATTTTAAAAACCAGATTTGAATATTCTACAAACAGAAGTAGACCACTTGCTCCAATTCAACATGTAGTACTTACTCTTGATTCTATGATACTGGCTCTTTTCAACTAACTCTAACTATTGTCAATAATGTTTGAAAATACACAGTGATTATTATATTAAAAAGGTTTCAGCGGAAATTGCTTCTTTGAAAAGTCACATATTACTACTGTAACCTTACTTTGTAATAATATTTTTATTCAATAGTAGTAACCTTCAGCTTTCATTTGTTTCCTTCTTTATCGATCTTGGCCTACTGTACCAGGTTATGATTTTATACAACATGTTTCATGATTTACTCTACAATACAGAATTTAAACAATATTATCAGCCAATAAAAATTGCCTTACATGTGCAAAATCATTACCAACTGCTACTGAGTAGTTAAAATAATGTTAACGACTGATAGTTAAGTTTTGGTTGCTTTAAACAAAATGATGTTGAAGAAATGAAATAGTAATATGCGTTACAAGAGCGGTATGTTGACGTTTTCATGTTCGAGGAAAAGATTGAAAAAGCGAATCGTAGTTGAACATTTTAATTTCCGAGAACATGAAAACAAACATACCGCTCGTGTATCGTACATTATTTTGTGCGAAGATCGTTTATTACATACCTGAAAGAGGAATTTCTAATTAGTTGCAATGAAATCTCCATCTTGGTTTCTGTTCAATGACGCCAACTTTGGAAAACAAATACATCTATTTTCAACATTGTTCCTATAAAACGTTTTCTGTATTTACTATACTGCAGCAGGCCGTGATATACGTCTGTCTTTTTTTCCCCAGTCTATGATGAGTCTGGAATCTTGTTGATTTTTTCACGGCTTCCTTAATGTTACTTGCATTACAAATGCAGTAACTTTTGTGGTGTTGTAGAGTTTATTTAATTTTTGCAAATATTTAAAAACAATAATTAACAGTGCAATTTAGGTGAAATTGCAGTGGTAAGTTTCAATTTATAATTATTACTATATTGAACGTCTTTAAAAATAATATGTTAAAAGCCTAAAGCAGTAAAATGAATATGACGCTTAAGCGGTAAGAATAGGGAAATTGTTATGTGTGTTACGTTGGGAATACTGAATGTGGTATTTCACACTTACCGCGTATTGGTTGTGCGCGGAAAGCAAGCAAATACGCACGATCTCGCACAAAATACATTAACAAAAAGTTAAAAATAAACAGACTGTTAATTTAACACTAGTTAAGCCAAATTAAACATTTCTTTGAAAAACTGGCCGTTAGACTATGTAATGTGGCTGTTTCCATGTCAAGACTCTAGTTCGAGCCGTTGCAGAATGTTTTTAGGACAATAATATCAACTTGGGGAAACTTTTTCTCACCATGGTACATAAGCTATATAGGCATCCGCTGGACACATGTAATGCTCTGTAACCTAAAAGAGATCTTCTTCTTCTTCTTTTTCCTTTCAAGGATTGAATTTTTGTCCCGTTCGAAACTAAAGGAATATTTGTTCCGTCCATCTCTTCCTTGGACGGCCAACGTCTCGTCTGCCGGTAGGCTTATAAAAGTATGCTTGCCTCGGGAGACGTCCAGGGGACATTCCTTGATATGGTTATACCATGTATTCTGGTACTTCTGAATCTGTTCGACCATCCTTTCGCACTTCAGTTGTTTTCTTATATCTTCGCTTTTTAGTTTATCCCTCCGTGTTACACCAAGCATTGATCTCAGGAATCTCATCTCCGAAGTCTCGATCCGTCTCTTATCTTCCTCCTCATAACCCAAGTTTCACTCCCGTATTGTAGAGCGGGTTTGAGATTACCATGGATAAATATATAATAGGATGCGAAACTTAATGAGTTTCTCGTAACACATACTAGAGGCGCTGTTGTAGAAATTGATCTTGCTGCCATCTATTTTTGGGAGAGACGTTATTACAAATAGCAGCGCACCAAATAGCGAAAAGAGTAATTACTCCATGCATTTAGCAGTGCACCTGGTGACGAAAATGTTAAATTGTGCAGAAAGTATTCCCTCCCACCCTCATCGATATTCAAAACTAACCAGGAATTTTCTAAATTCTTCTCTCGATACTTGGTCGAGAAATTCGTAGTTTTTCAAAATTAAAAACTTATTATGGATAAATTATTTAAGCTATTTAAATCATTACTCTTTTGAGAAATTCTTTTCCATTAAAAGGTTTTAGAGCACGAGATATTTCAAACCCCATTAGGTAGCCGACTTCCTTACATTTATTTATCTCATCTTTCTCTTTCTGGTTATGATTTAAGACATGTCAATTCCTAGCGTTTAACAGTTCGTTGGCACATAATATTGAATCAGTTTTTCTACAATATTATTATTAAATGAATAACTAATAAATAGTTAACCTCATCTAAAGATTAAGAAGATTAAAACCGAGATGAAAACTAATCATTTCATCCTTCTAAGGACAAGATCTAAAAATATCAATATTCATGCACGTGCGGAAGAATTATAGAAACACATACTTAGTGGTCAGTAATAATAATAATAATAAATAATAATAATAATAATAATAATAATAATAATAATAATAATAGTAATACATTATTCAGCGTGGCAAATAATGTTTCTACATACTCCTAATTGAACCGTTGAACAAAGTAAACAAATTACATTTTATCCGTCAGAACAACAAAAAGTTCTTCTCATTCTTTACGAAACCACCTCTTATTGCTTGTAGAGACATAGTTTGTAGAGCGACATGATACCGCCACTGCTTGCCTTCAGTACGTGAATGAAACACACAGCAATGTACAGGAAACTCCTCGTACCCGTTTGAATGTCTGTGATTACACGATGTAATCACGACACCCGCGCTGGTCACCGGTGGGTTAAGTGAACAAATTTGTGGTGTTTGGTCAGAACATGGTAACTCCAAAAAGGGCCATTTTTAGCTGAAAACGCAGCCCTATATAAAACACAGTTCTCTTTCATTTAGTATAGCCGTGATGTGTTACTTTCATTCACATTTGTATGTAAATTAGAATTATGATTTATATAGGAAAAATGAAAGAAAAATGGGAGTATAAGGGTACAGTACATCAGTTATTCATAGATTTCAAAAAGGCATATGACTCGGTTAAGAGGAAGTATTATATGATATTCTTATTGAATTTGGTATTCCCAAGAAACTAGTTCGATTAATTAAAATGTGTCTCAGTGAAACATACAGCAGAGTCCGTATAGGTCAGTTTCTATCTGATGCTTTTCCAATTCACTGCGGGCTAAAGCAGGAGATGCACTATCACCTTTACTTTTTAACTTCGCTTTAGAATATGCCATTAGGAAAGTTCAGGATAACAGGCAGGGTTTGGAATTGAACGGGTTACATCAGCTTCTTGTCTATGTGGATGACGTGAATATGTTAGGAGAAAATACACAAACGATTAGGAAAACACGGAAATTTTACTTGAAGCAAGTAAAGCGATCGGTTTGAAAGTAAATCTCGAAAAGACAAAGTATATTATTATGCCTCGTGACCAGAATACTGTACGAAATGGAAATATAAAAATTGGAGATTTATCCTTCGAAGAGGTGGAAAAATTCAAATATCTTGGAGCAACAGTAACAAATATAAATGACACTCGGGAGGAAATTAAACGCAGAATAAATATGGGAAATGCCTGTTATTATTCGGTTGAGAAGCTCTTATCATCAGTCTGCTGTCCAAAAACCTGAAAGTTAGAATTTATAAAACAGTTATATTACCGGTTCTTCTGTATGGTTGTGAAACTTGGACTCTCACTCTGAGAGAGGAACATATGTTAAGGGTGTTTGAGAATAAGGTGCTTAGGAAAATATTTGGGGCTAAGCGGGATGAAGTTACAGGAGAATAGAGAAAGTTACACAACGCAGAACTGCACGCATTGTATTCTTCACCTGACATAATTAGGAACATTAAATCCAGACGTTTGAGATGGGCAGGGCATGTAGCACGTATGGGCGAATCCAGAAATGCATATAGAGTGTTAGTTGGGAGGCCGGAGGAAAAGGACCTTTGGAGAGGCCGAGACGTAGATGGGAGGATAATATTAAAATGGATTTGAGGAGGTGGGATATGATGATAGAGACTGGATTAATCTTGCACAGGATAGGGACAGATTGCGGGCTTATGTGAGGGCGGCAATGAACCTTCGGGTTCCTTAAAAGCCATTTGTAAGTAAGTAAGTATAGGAAAAGTGAAACAAGTTTTTGGAGGTATCATGTTTTGACCAAACATCACAGAATTCTCAGGCGAAATGTGACTGTAATAATCCCAATTTACCACAATTCGGAAATTTAGCCTGTGACGTTAGATTTAAAATGCTTTTCGTAGAAGTTAAGTGTTGCTTTTATCATACGGTTGTAACCCCCATGAAGAAAGCCCTCTTTATCAACTTCTGAATTGAAAGGTTGCATTTATTTCTCGAGCTTAACGTCTCCCCGCGGATAAGAGTTGTTATTCTTAACAAATAGACATAAACGAGGACCTCAAAAAAGGCAGGGAAATAAAACTAGAGAATTCAGCGCAGTTTATGTTGCTGTAAACTGAAGCAACAGGATTATACCTTACTTCCGGGTATAAAATCCCGATCTGCTCTGCAAAAGCACCCCGACCCAAGTACTAATGCCGGGATGGAGGTACCATTAAACGAGAGTTTATTGCAAGCTGGCAAAAATAGGCAAAACAATGGACCCTTACAACTTAAAATTCTGTCGTTGAATTCAAGTAATCGAGGAATTTTAATTTTTCTTATAACATATAGCTTACACTTACTTAATCCGTAGGTGATGAGTCAGACATTCGATTCGTTCAGCATTTTCTCTTATATTAATGGTAGGAACAGCGAGGGACACATTTCAGTGGAGTAATTCCTTTTACTTACTATGATAATTCCACCATTGCTGCATCATCATCATCATCATCATCATCATCATCAGATGGTGGTTTCAGAAGGATGGTGAGAAGGACTTCGATGGCAAATCAATCTACAGTGTCAATGATTTTAGATTACGTTTTAGATACTATTTTTTTAACCTCATGTAATTGACAAATCTGTACCCTTTTTACCTGATTTTATACTATGTTTTTTTAAACTTTTAACCTGCTTTTGTGATTATCTGATGATTGTATATTTATTATTATTTTTTATTCTTACATTTATTCATATTGTAGTAGCCATGAGTATATCTGACGTTCTCTATGGCTGCAAATCGCTGGATGACATTAAATTCATCTGTCTGTCTGTCTGTCTACCTATCATCATCATCGTCATCATCATCATCATCATCATCATCATCATCATCATCATCATCATCATCATGTGACAGCCGTTGAATTTCTTGTTAAGCAATGGAGTATCTTAGGTAACTTAAATTATCATACCACATACCTACACTTTCTCACTTATCACCTGTATTATTTAAGATTTATGTTAATAAAATAGCCTCAGAATGGAACCTAATAACAGTATATTATGAAATAAGTTTATAATGTAATTATACTTTAATGTTTAGGGAAGTAGCTTCGCTCGTTTCCTGATTTTGAAGGGTAAAATAAGTGTGCAACATGATAAACGTGTTTCATACGTTATTTTTTGTACGATAGCATTATAAAAGAATTAATGTAACATTATAATATGTTTCATACGTTATTTTTGTACGACAGCATTACAAAACAGTTAGTGTAACATTATAAACGTGTTTCACACGTTATTTTTGTACGCTAGCATTATAAAAGAATTAATGTAACATTATAATATATTTTATACGTTATTTTTGTACGACAGCATTACAAAACAGTTAATGTAACATTATAAACGTGTTTCATACGTTATTTTTTTGTACAACAAGATTAAAAACAATTAACGTAACATTATAATGTGTTTCATACGTTATTTTTGTACAACAGCATTAAAAACAATTAATGTAACATTATAAACGTGTTTTACGTTATTTTTGCACGAGAGCATTATAAAACAATTAATGTAACATTATAAACGTGTTTAATACGTTATTTTTTGTACGACAGCATTATAAAACAATTAATGTAACATTATAAACGTGTTTCATACATTATTTTTTGTACGACAGCATTATAAAACAATTAATGTAACATTATAAACGTGTTTCATTCGTTATTTTTGTACGACAGCATTATAAAACAATTAATGTAACATTATAAACGTGTTTCATACATTATTTTTGTACGACAGCATTATAAAACAATTAATGTAACATTATAAACGTGTTTCATACGTTATTTTTTGTACGACAGCATTATAAAACAATTAATGTAACATTATAAACGTGTTTCATTCGTTATTTTTGTACGACAGCATTATAGAACAAGTAATGTAACATCATAAATGTGTTTCATACGTTATTTTTGTATGACAGCATTATAAAACAATTAATGTAACATTATAAACGTGTTTCATACGTCATTTTTTGTACAACAGCATTAAAAACAATTAATGTAACATCATAAATGTGTTTCATACGTTATTTTTGTATGACAGCATTATAAAACAATTAATGTAACATTATAAACGTGTTTCATGCATTATTGTTTGTATGACAGCATTATAAAACAGTTAATGTAACATTATAAACGTGTTTCATACGTTATTTTTTGTACGACAGCATTATAAAACAATTAATGTAACATTATAAACGTGTTTCATACGTCATTTTTTGTACAATAGCAATAAAAACAATTAACGTAACATTATAAACGTGTTTCATACATTATTTCTTGTATGACAGCATTATAAAACAATTAAAACATTATAACGTATTTCATTAATTGTACATCACATTATAAAACAATTAATGTAACATTATAAACGTGTTTCATACGTTATTTTTTGTACGACAGCATTATAAAACAATTAATGTAACATTATAAACGTGTTTCATACGTCATTTTTTTGTACAACAGCATTAAAAACAATTAACGTAACATTATAAACGTGTTTCATACATTATTTCTTGTATGACAGCATTATAAAACAATTAATGTAACATTATAACGTATTTCATACGTTATTTTTTGTACAACAGCATTATAAAACAATTAATGTAACATTATAAACGTGTTTCATACGTTATTTTTTGTATGACAGCATTATAAAACAATTAATGTAACATTATAAACGTGTTTCATACGTTATTTTTTTGTACAACAGCATTAAAAACAATTAACGTAACATTATAAACGTGTTTCATACACTATTTCTTGTATGACAGCATTATAAAACAATTAATGTAACATTATAACGTGTTTCATACGTTATTTTTTGTACAACAGCATTACAAAACAATTAATAAAAAATAACATAAAATTTGTAATTATGGGTAATTTGATATCATGATCTATGAAGAAAGGGGTTACTATCACAACAATGATATTAAATATAATTGTATTATCGCCGCGCTCTCACGGTTAACATTCGGCAAGTCTTTGAGCGGCCTCGTGCATAACATTGGGCAGGTCTTTGAAATTTAATTGTATTATTGTTTTCAATTTCTTGTGTCGCCGCTCCAAACACTAAACGGCATTTCTTGTAAGTTGAGAGGGCGCGAAGACATTCTTTTCCCCCTCCCTATTCCCCAGATACCGTTAGCGACCGAGCAGTAGCTGTTACTTCTTATACCTGCACCCCCTACGCTGTACACAGAACAAAATAAAATATTTAATAAAGTACACTAGGGGATATAAAATGCAACCATACAGATGTTTGACAATGACTTGTTTCAGTATATTTTAGTGTCATTGTTATAATATTTTCAACTGGCTACTAATAAAATTAACGAATGTTGGTTTGAATGTTGGGGAGCGACACAGTGCAGATTGTCCCAGTGTGTATGTCGCAGTGTAGCAACTAGCGGGGGAGAAAACTTTTATCTTTTGCCCTGAATGGTTTGAGATTTGTTTCGTCCTTACAGTTTACTTCGTAGTGTTTTGTGAATATCGGTATAGGAAATAGTGTACATAGTGTAGTGTTAATTTCTTATATAAGTACATAGTTTTTTTTTTCATTTAGGCTTAGGACCGTATTTTATCGTAGTTTGTAAATTATTTAACGAACATTATGGCTTCCAGCAGTGTTATAAAACATAAAAAAGGTAAACCAATGCGAAGTGCTCAGCAGAGATGTGTGTTGAATTTATTTCAAACGTTATGTGCTGAAAATCCAACTTACAGTTTAGAAAAGGTGGCTGAGATGACGGGGAAACTGACCGGAGTGGAAAAGCAAGTGTTTATCGCATCAGAAGAGAGGCGAAGATGAATGACAATAAATTAAAGAGTCCGGTGAAATTTCGCAAGACTGTTCCACTATTAGAAAAATACGACGAATTTACAAAATCAGCAATAAGATCTAAAGTTCACCAATTCTTTTTCCGTCAAGAACTGCCAACTTTAGATAAAATATTAGCTGCGGTGAACGGTGATGAAGATAATAGTGATAACAACCTACCAAAATTCTCGAGGTATATTAATTTAAATTAATTCTTGATTTCCGCACAAAACAGATTATGAAAGTCTATAAAAATATTTTTAGTTCTAATTTTATTATAATGCATGTCATAATTTCAGTAGGTTATTTTACGACGCTTTATCAACAGCTTAGGTTATTTAGCGTCTGAATGAGATGAAGGTGATAATGCCGGTGAAATGAGTCCGGGGTACAGCACCGAAAGTTACCCAGCATTTGCTCATATTGGGTTGAGGGAAAACCCCGGAAAAAACCTCAACCAGGTAACTTGCCCCGACCGGGAATCGAACCCGGGCCACCTGGTTTCGCGGCCAGACGTGCTAACCGTTACTCCACAGGTGTGGACTGCATGTCATAATACAGGCTTTGTATTATAATGTTATTATTCATAATTCCACTTAAATTCACTGCATAGTACTATAATTTGTGTAGCTGAACGTAGAAACGCATTACTACTGGTTCAGTAGACCTATGCTTATTAAGATCGAAATACTTAAATTTAATATGTCAGTTGTACGCCTGTTTTAGTATTTATTTCTTCTTACGTTACAAGTAACTGTCGTATATTGAACTCATTAAATATTTTATCATGCAAATTATTGATATAGACAGTAATAAAAATAGAATTTATTTCGTGGTATAGACTTTCGAAATATAGATTTTGACACTTTGTGTTGTAAGTCAATTAGTCGAACGTTTTTATGACGGACTGTAGCACCTTCCCCTTCACTGACAGTAGAGAGTGTGAGTAGAGGGGAAAGCCTCTCAACAAACTGAAATGGGGAGTAGTCTTAATTTCAATATTGCAACCAATAAGCTGCTTCCATTATTAAATGACACCTACTTTCTAATCCACGTGGACTAAAACCGAGATAGCAATGTCTTGTGCTGAGGATGAACATTAAGGTATGTAATTAAAATTATTATTAAAGAGTTATTACGTGGTACAGTCATTAAGTTCTGACACTGACGCCTGAAGGGTAGGCACCCACAAGAATCTGGATGTCTCAGAAGATGCCGCGTGATACGGCGTACACTTAAACAGATCGACATCCTCCCTCAATATAGTCGCCGTTGACCGCTATGCACGTCTGCCAACGTTGGTGTAGCTGCTGGAAGCACCGCTGAAAGATGTTGGCAGGAAGATGCCGTACGGCTTCTCTTGTGGCAGTCATGACCTTTTCGGCCGCATAAAAATTACGCCCACGTAGGATTGATTTCATGAGGGGAAAGAGAAAAAAAATCGCATGGTGCGAGATCAGGTGAGTACGGAGGGTGTGGCAAAACAGCGACCTGTTGCCTTGCAAGTTCCTCTTGGACAAGGATGGAGCGATGTGCAGGGGCGTTGTCGTGTAGCAACAGCCAATTCTTCCTATGCCAAAGTTCAGGACGCTTACGACGAATTGAATTGCATAAACGGCCAAGAATCTCTTTGTAGAGGATCTTGTCTACAGTTGCACCTTGTGGGATGAATTCTATGTGAACAATTCCATTTGAATAAAAAAACTGTTAAAGCATCATCTTGCCTTTTGACCTGTCTTGTTGCGGATTTTTCTGTCGTGGAAATAATGGCGTTTTCCAGGTGGCGGATTGTCGCTTCAGTTGCGGATCGTAAAGGAAACACCATGTTTCGTCTCCATTTATGATCGGTTATAGCAGTTTCGCCTAATTTCTGACAGAACGTGACGTTTGCCCGTTGCTCAAACTGCAACATACTCGAGTTCCGACGCGCGCATTCAAATCACCGTCACAACAAAGACCGTAGTTCTGCTTACAGTGCATGCACTCAACTGTCTCTTGTTGGGTCGAGAGACTAACTGACAAGGTATCATAACATGGCGCCACCTATGCGCTATAGTGCACCACAACGCCACTATGCGCTCAGTATTAGAACTTAATGACTGTACCACGTATTAAGAATTAAGAATGTCTACGTACTCGTATATGAAATAATAATAATAATAATAATAATAATAATAATAATAATAATAATAGCCATTTAACAATATAACAAACTAGTGCTTATTCTTATCGAGGAAGTAGACGTGACAACGTGACGCTTAGAGTGAAACTACAGAGCAACAATCGGTCGGCAAAATTATGTTTTAAAAGCATACCGCACGTTATTGTATGATGCCGACATGTTAAGCATGAGGCCGATATATTCGTGTTTCTTTTTTACAGGAATCATACGAAGTTCTCTGATTTATCATCAGAGCTGTTGGAATGATAGAAGGTGGTCAAAGCCACGCTCATGTTCCCGAATTTGAACACATCACGCAGTGTTATTAACCGATTATTGCTGCGTTATAAAGTCAGAGGTGAGGTTAAGGAACGTCATGAAGGCCGAGGAAGAAAAACAAAAGCTCGGCAGGATCGATTTCTGGTTCTGCACACTAAAAGTCAGCGGACTGTCACTGCCAGGCAAGTTGTATCTGTCCTCCAGGACACTCATGGAGTTGTTGTTAAGTGACCAGACTATAAGAAATCGATTCCATGAAGCATCACTCTTCTCTCGACGCCCTATCAAAGTAACAGCCTTTTCGAGAAACAAACGGGCAGAGCGTCTAACATGGGCACAAGAACATGTCAATTGGGGTTATGAAGAATGGACTCATTTAATGTTTTCTGATGAGTCTAGATCAGCGGTGACCAAAACTCGAAAGGCAGTGATTACACGCGAGAGACGTAAAGAGACAGGGGAGAGGTATTTGGCATGAAAACTACAACCAGTGGTGGTTCGTGCACTAACATTGAGTTCTTCTTCAACCCGCGAATAAAAATCGCAAGCTTTGCTGTATCAGTAATGGCACTACTGTCATCAAGAACCAATAAAAATATATACAAATTTTCTTGCTTTTTGTCAATATTTCTCATGAACACAATCAGAAATTTTCTGAATTCTCTTCTGAATATTTAGTCGAGAAAGGCGCAGTTTTTTCAAAATTAATTAACAACTTTCACTTAACAAATTAGTTTAGCCACCTTGATCATTATGCATTTATAAAACTCTCCTTGTTGGAAGGCTTAAGGGAACGAGCTATTTCGTTCCCCTTACATTTATTTATGTCATATTTCTCTTCGTGACGATGATTTAAGGCTTATTTAAGTTATTGGAGTTTAATAGCTCGTTTCATTACTATATCAGCACGTAATATTCAATTACATTCTATATTATTATTATTATTATTATTATTATTATTATTATTATTATTATTATTATTACTATTATTATTAGATTTTACTATTAAAAGGCATATGACTCGGTTTAGGGAGAAGTGTTATATGATATTCTTATTGAATTTGGTATTCCCAAGAAACTAGTTCGATTAATTAAAATGTATCTCAGTGAAACGTACAGCAGAGTTCGTATAGGTCAGTTTCTGTCAGATGCGTTTCCAATTCACTGTGGGCTAAAGCAAGGAGAGGTACTATCATGTTTACTTTTTAACTTTGCTCTAGAGTATGTCATTAGGAAAGTCCAGGATAACAGAGAGGGTTTGGAATTGAACGGGTTACATCAGCTGCTTGTCTATGAGAATGACGTGAATATGTTAGGAGAAAATCCTCAAACGATTAGGGAAAACACGGGAATTTTACTGGAGGTAAGTAAAGAAATAGGTTTGGAAGTAAATCTCGAAAAGACAAAGTATATGATTATGTCTCATGACGAGAATATTGTACGAAATGGAAATATAAAAATTGGAAATTTATCTTTTGAAGAGGTGGAGAAGTTCAAATAACTTGGAGCAACAGTAACAAATGTAAATGACACCCGGGAGGAAATTAAACACAGAATAAATATGGGAAATGCCTGTTATTATTCGGTTGAGAAGCATTTATCATCCAGTCTGCTGTCAAACAATCTGAAAGTTAGAATTTATAAAACAGTTATATTACCGGTTGTTCTTTATGGTTGTGAAACTTGGACTCTCACTTTCAGAGCGGAACATAGATTAAGGGTGTTTGAGAATAAGGTGCTTAGGAAAATATTTGGGGCTAAGAGGGATGAAGTTACAGGAGAATGGAGAAAGTTACACAACACAGAACTGCACGCATTGTATTCTTCACCTGACATAATTAGGAACATTAAATCCAGACGTTTGAGATGGGCAGGGCATGTAGCACGTATGGGCGAATCCAGAAATGCAATAGAGTGTTAGTTGGGAGGCCGGAGGAAAAAAGACCTTTGGGGAGGCCGAGACGTAGATGGGAAGATAATATTAAAATGGATTTTAGGGAGGTGGGATATGATGATACAGAATGGATTAATCTTGCTCAGGATAGGGACCAATGGCGGCCTTATGTTAGGGCGGCAATGAACCTCCGGGTTCCTTAAAAGCCAGTAAGTGAGTAAGTATTATTATTATTATTATTGCAGCTGCTACTGATGAAGCCATGAATATTATTATTATTATTATTATTATTAAATCAATAACTAGTAAATAACTGATAATAGTCATCAAAAGATGAAAAAAATTAAATTGGAAATATAACGTAGTAATTATTTTATCATTCAAGGAAAGATGTAGGTCTATATAATAATATGTAAGAATTATGGTAACACTTGCTGATAAATAATAATAAATAATAATAATAATAATAATAATAATAATATCGCTTTTATATACTACTACTAATTGAACCGTTGAGCAAAGCAACATAATTACATTTTCTCCGACAGAACAGCTAAGAAATCCTCTTCCCATTCTCTAGGAAACCTTCTGTTTCTGCTCGTAGAGACAGAGGGTTTGTAGAGCGACATGGTACCGACACTGCTTACCATCAGTACGTGAGCGAGACAGAGAGCAATGTACAGGAAACTCCACTTATCAGTATGAATGTCTTTGATTACACGATGTAATCACGATATCCAGTTTCGTCACCGCTTGTCTAGATTCTGCTTTCATCCCTATGGAAGGCGTATCAGGATTTGGCATCAACTTGGGCCAGCAGAAAGCATTCGTCATGTTCAGGAAGTCTATAGATAAGGCCGTGGTTCAGTCATGGTGTGGGCAGGAGTATGATGGACAGAAGAACACGGCTCGTTTTCCTGGAAGGGACAATGAATCATGGTGTGTACTTAAATTCTGTTCTGCAACCAATTGTGAGACCATTTGCTAATGTCGCAGGAGAATATTTCATTCTTATTCGTGACAATGCCACTGCTCGAGCGGTTTGTGAATTGTTTCAGCAAGAAGAGATTTCTGCTCAGTTCCCGTATCTTAATCCCATAGAACATGCATGGGGTCAAATTCAGAGGGCTGTAACACCACGTATGGAGATTATAGAGGACTGCTCTAATTCAAGCTTGGGATAATCTTCTGCAAGAAGATATTGAACATCTGATTTCAAGCATGCCGTGACGATGCCAAGCATGTTAAATACATGAGGAGGTCATATTCGTTACTAACAACTGGATTCATTTCAATCTATATGAAATCATTCTTTTTTGTTTTCTTAAAATGTTTCTGACATTTTACTCAATATGTAGCATTTATGTTCTTATTTAATTTTGAACATAAAAAAATAAAAATAATGAATAAATAATTGATTAAATGGCGATCTTACTCGTGCTAATTATGTAAGCATGTGTGGCTTACAGCTGTTTCGGTGCTACTTGACACCATCCTAAGAGCTTTCTGTGTCTCGGCGTCATCTCAACGTCGCTGCCTGTTATGTGGGTGCGTTCGTGTGATGAAGAGTTGTGTCAAATAGAGTGTGTGTTCTGCAATTGATCTGTGTATTGAGTATTTTGTTAGGGTGTGTTTTAGTGTGTCTGTATATTTCATATTGTTCTAGTGTGGGCATCACCATAACAAAAGTTGACAACAAACACACTTTCAAAATATACAGAAAACCAACTACCACCACCACCACCACACACATACACAACACATCTAATCACCCCACACAACACAAACATGCTGCATTCAGGACAATGGTACACAGATTACTCAACATACCCATGAGCCAACAACACTACAATGAAGAAGTAACACAATCAAATACATAGCACAAGAAAATGGTTACAACCCAAACATAATAGACAACATCATAAGGAAGACAAAAAAACAAAAACTCAACAAACACACAAAACACAACACAAACACAAGAACACAAGAAATACATCACACTAACATATGAAAACAAAAACACACACAAGATCGCATCCTCATTCAGAAAACAGAAATACAACATAGCATACAGAACAGAAAACACACTTCAAAGACATCTCAACACACAAACAACACAAACAAATAAATACAACCACACAGGCGTATACAAACTCACATGCAATAGTTGCGACAGCTTCTACATTGGACAGACAGGCAGATCATTCCAAACTCGATACAAAGGGTACATTAAAGCAATAACCAGAGGACACAATACATCTACATATGCCGAACACATAACTAATGCCAACCACATATACAATGACATAAATACAGACATGTAAATCCTACACATACAACCCAAAAACCAAAAACTCAACACAATAGAACAATATGAAATATACAGACACACTAAAACACACCCCAATCAAACACTCAACACACAGATCAATTTCAGAACACACACACTATTTGACACAACTCTTCATCACACGAACGCACCCACACAACAGGCAGCGATGTTGAGATGACGCCGAGACACAGAAGTCTCTGAGGATGGTGTCAAGTAGCACCGAAACAGCTGTAAGCCGCACATGCTTACATAATTAACACGAGTAAGATCGCCATTTAATCATTTATTTATATTCAAGAGTTAAAAGTAGTGTAAGAAGGATTCAGCATGGATAAAAATAATGATTTAAATTTAGTTGATTTGTTTGTTAGTCAAGGTAATTTATTTATTTGATAAGATAATATCAATTTCACTGCTATGAATAATAAACTAAAGCAAATAATGTACTTGTCCTTCAGATTTTTTTTAACGGTGTATTTTAGCGCCTAGCTTCCTGATATGAAGAGTTTATAGAAATTATAGAATTCAGTCGCATATTGTAATCATAGACTGTGGTAATATCAGTCACCATGACTGTCCTCAGCCTCATCATTTGCTTGTCTTGACCTGTAGTAGCAGTAGCAACCTGGCAACTAGATACAGTATTTATAGGGTTCTCCACTATCCGCGGTTTCGCGTATCCATACTAGGTTTCGGAACGTATTCCCCAAGGATACGGGGGATTATTGTATGATACATTATCATAGAATTAGTGTGATGTAGTTTATGCTGTGGGCAATTTTATGGTTTATGGTGGCTGTACTGTTTACTTTATTTTTTCCTGAACGTACCCTGATCTTCTCCTCCGCTGATTGGAGGAACGACATTATCGCCGGCCTCGGCTTGGAGACCGAGCGAATGTTCAGTTGGTGAGGGAATAATGACGCAACGACTTCAAGACAGAAACGGGCAGTCTCCCGTCTCTGCTGAGATAGTCAACTCATCGTATTACGTGGTTTCGGTGGTCAAGGTGACCCCGCTGATTTGGATAGCTGGGACTATCGTCTGTGTAGTATATTTCACCGGTGGAACATCGTTTGGATATCATCGCTTTACAGACTAATGGATGGTCTGTTTCATTCTCAGCATTCCTGATTTTCATATTCTATACTACGAGGGATCACCGACGTCCATAAGCCTACATTCTTACAAGTTCTCAAAGTAAGATCGCCATTTAATCAATTATTTATATTCTAGTGTTAAAAGGGCCGTTACACCATTAATTTATTTATTATAACGTAATATCCATTTTACTTGGTTACCGTGTGCTTCCATGCATTTGAACTTTGATTCAGCTAAAGGTTGAGACTACAACTTTATATGTCTTATTTGAGCCTGAGTCTATTCAGACTGTATTTTATATGAGTGTTCAATTTACTCTGTTATACATGACTTTTCTTACATTCATTTTGATGGTAGACATTAAATTTTTTCTCTTTCATTATCTCACTATTTTATATTGTTATTAGATCTATAATTCTTTGCAACTAGTTTTACTTTAATTTATCTCTCTGTTTGTTAATATTAAATTGTTATAATTATTATGGTACTTATATTATTTGTGAAAGGCAACCAAAAATACCTAAAGTTACGATCCTTTCCCTTTCCTGGGTTTCACTCAGGCACGCTGATACAACATTAGTAAAAATGAGGCCGTTAAAATCGTTCCCTGAATATTGCTTAAAGGGTTGTAATAGGAATTGTAGCATTCGATCAAAGCTTACTTTAAGTATCAGAGTACAGCCCTAATGACAGGCCAGATTTGGTATGAAATAAAATTAACTAAAAAGTGCAGATTTTTGTAGGCCGAAACTTGATTCAATTTCCAACATGTAGTTTAGCTGTTGTCCATAGGGATAAGTATTCAACGCTTATTCCAAGTTGCCTTATAATAAATGTTATTATTGCCGTATCACGACCATGAATACATTCGTTAACTTTATTATATTCAGGTGCACAGGGACATCATTTTATTTTTACTAACATTTCTAATATTAACCTGGCTATACCTTTGGATTAACGGTTGAGAACCGGAAACACCGTTTGCTGCCCCCTTCCACGACTGGAGTTCGGTAATACTGGCGTAAAATACAAACAAATCACTTTACTAGGTATAGGAAGGAAGAAAATTAGTTCATCCATTTACGTAAATTAGGAAATATCGCGATTTAGAGTTTGATAATTTTCATTCGGTTTTTCTTTAATCAAAATACAGTACTGTATTAATAATAAGTGTTTTTACTCACGAACTGAGCTATCCATTCGGACGTATTCATTATGCAGTGTACTTTTTACTGTCTACAGCATAGTACAATATAGAGAATGAAGTTAAATTGAAAAATAATCATAATATGGATATTTCAACACAATTTTTTAAATGGTGGCCGTTCATTTCGATACAGGCTTCAGTTCTTTTTTGCATATTATCGCACTATAGACTATTGTACCTAATTCCAATTACCAGTTTCGTCCTCCGTACTAGTAACTTATGTTGAAATAATTCTGTACCTAGTCTATAAAAGAGTACTTACGTACTGTAAATTCAATCTTCACTTCTGCCCGATCCGAATGGGTTGTAGAATGGAGGGAAATCACGTGACAATTAATTAACGAGGCCCATTTATTTAAGTTATTTTAAACAGTTGCATAATATTACGTATACATCCAATTCCTAACAAAAATTAGAGAAAAGAGCTAAGACAGCCCAGCCACTAGCCTTTACAGAGGGACGAGCAGATGCGACATAGGCAAACGGACGACAGTATCTGTGCGAGAATATGATTCAATATTGAAAGGTCCACATCTGTGGAGTAACGGTCAGCGCGTCTGGCCGCGAAACCAGGTGGCCCGGGTTCGAATCCCGATTGGGGCAAGTTACCTGGTTGAGGTTTTTCCGGGGTTTTCGCTCAACCCAATACGAGCAAATGCTGGGTAACTTTTGGTGCTGGACCCCGGACTCATTTCACCGGCATTATCACCTTCATATCATTCAGAAGCTAAATAACCTAGATGTTGATACAGCGTCGTAAAATAACCCAATAAAATAAAAAAAAAATATTGAAAGCGAACTTATTTTTTAACGTACTATACTCATTTAGTACTGTTTGTTTACTATGCCCGTAAAGCTTGGTTCTGTGTGGAGACCGGTTGGAAGTTTACTAGTAGAGGGGGTGGGAGTGAAGTACAATAAAAATTGAAGTAAAAATAAAATGATGTCCCTGTATGATAGTAACGCGAAAAATAAGAACTTAAAATTACTCTTCTGTGAAGGTAGGTATTTATGACAAGATTTTACAACAGAGAAGCAAGAACATTGTTTTGAAAGACAAAAGTCAGAGATACTACGGATGTAGAATGAGTACGGACGTATCATGCAGAACAACCACTTGGAATCATAACGTAAGTTTTACCTGAAATAAAATATGGTAATTTTGTTGATGTAAGAATCACAAGGGCGGCACACCCGTAATTTCGCATCGGAATTTCAAATCCACACCAAGAAAACATGCCCACCTGCTTTCTATGGAGATGTGGAAAAACAAGAGAAAGTGATTTTAAGTTCCAATTCCAGAGTATATTGACTTTTCATCGCGGAAAAGGTTATCTCCACGAGGGCAGGGCTGACGTAGGCTCCTTGTGTGATTCACATTACTTGGAGTACATGAATATGCAGAGGAACACGTGAGCGAAAAATCTAGGCGAGGTCAAAAAGAACAAATGAAAATTAAAACAAAACACAACCACATGGGCTGCTGCGATACCATCGCAGAATTCGGGCGTAATATATGGAGTTCAGGTGGATGGAATACGAATTGGGAGATTAGTCTCCATGACCGCATAGTCTTGAAGTAAAAAGGGTCTAAGATACAATATGTAGGTAGTTGAATAATCATCAGCAGTTCAGTAAGATAAATGTAGGTAAAATTTATGTGACGGTATTTCTTGTAATACGCGAGAGTTTTGCATGTGTCCTCCTACATTCATAGCTGAATTAAAGTATTAGAAACCTCGACACCACTAGATGGAAATGTGTAATTTTTCAATTGTTGGTCATTTTATTAGTACCTTGTTTTTCTCTGAATGTAATTAACGATAGTGTTAATTTATTTGTTATACTAAGTGCAACATGTGCCAAATCCTAGACTTGATCGCAATTAATTGTAAAGAAAGTCCTGGAAGCTAATCTGCATTTTATAATAATATAAGTATAACTATACATGATTGTAACCTACCTACTTGCTCATGTAACGCTTTGAGTATATCCTCACAAGTTAAATATTTAGGCATTATTATTGACCAACATTTAAAATGGGACAAGCATATCTCCTTCCTGTGTAAAGATTGCGTAAAACAATCCACAAATTTTCCATTCTACGCTCTTATTTACCTGTTTATGTTCTAGCGTACTGTGTACTTAGCTCTGTTTCAATCAATAATTCAGTATGGTATTTTAGGTTGGGGAGGAATGGCAAAATCGACTCTCCGTCCTTTAAATCTGCTCCAAAAAAAGAATGATCAAAATTTGTCTATATAAACCTTTTGATTAATCAACAAAATTAATTTTTCAGGAATTTGGCGTATCAAATCTAGAACAAATTTATAAACAAAAATTGCTGATTTACTTCCATAAAAACCACAATAAATTTAAATATGATCCTCATGAATACCAGACGAGACAAAACTACAGTTTCTTTCTAAATACTCCCAAATGCCACACAACTGCTGGATTAAAACACAGCAGAAATTTTGGACCCAAAATATATAATACATTAATTAGAGCTTACCCTGAGCTAAGTACACTTAACACACATAGATTTAAGAAACAAATCAGATTAATTATTTAATTGTTTAAGCTAATTGAGTTAAAATTGTTACCTAATATTCATGTACTTTTGTATTTTCTATTTGTATATAGACCCTGTTATTACATGCTGTATGTATTTTACCATTTATTAATGTGATTGTGCTCAATGAACTCTCGTAATTTTGTGATATATTTTGTATAACTGATCTGAACTGCGCCCTGAGCACGAGCTTCTGCTTTTCGGGCTGCAATGCCTAATGTAGCTCAAGTGTATAGTATTAATAAATATTATTATTATTATTATTATTATTATTATTATTATTATTATTATTATTATATTATTAGTCCTTAAAACTAGTTCTTTTAAGCGAAAAAGTACGATTACATCTTGTCAATTCTATAAATTAACTGTAATCAGTGCATTTATATCTCAGTACCATTCATTCCTGGTGAAATGAAATTAGGAACCTTGCGATAGATTTCTTCTGTTTTACTTCGAATTTGAAATATTTCCAAATAAGCATTTTTAACTATTATTAATTTATCTCCAAAATTGTGGATGATAATTGCGCTATCATTATCCATACACTTAACATTTTTAATTAAGCTTACTGTAAGATTTAAGTATTAATTAAAAGAATAGCATGAATTTAAAGCATTTTACTTTTCTTTTTACAAATATTTTCATTGATTTCTATGGAATTCATCATTATTTTTCACATTTTCATGACCAATGTTATTGAAATATAATAGTACATTATGCAACGAGCCTATAATGATAGTAATTAAGAAGCGAGTACGGATGTTTATGAAACGAGCGCAAGCGAGTTTCATAATTTTCATACGAGCTTCTTAATTACCATTATAGGCGAGTTTCATACGACTTTTTATGCTCGACCATATTTCTAACTTGAAATTACCGGTATTCAGATGTATACATTTTATTTGTATCTGACAAGATCGGAAGTGACCTTGTTCTAGGTCGTGAATTGTGAGCTGTGCGCAGACGCGAAAGTATTGATTTTTTCCGAGGAACAATAATGTCACTGACCTTGATGTAATCCCGTTAAACTTGATAATATTATAATATTATAACCTTGATTATTGAATTCGACATTGAAAAACGAGATGACAAATTGAATTTATTTGAATATTATTTACAATTAACGCTAATTATTATAGTAACAGAACATAACCTTCTGCGACAGTATTGGATTTCCAGCCTCCGTGACTTTTCGCTAATTCTCTTTCGATTGCATATCCGAGAATAATCGATACTTGCGGTTTTATAACGGTACAAAGCTGACTTGTCATTGGCTGAACACATGTAAGCTGAGTTATCATTGGCTAAAGACCTGTACTTTAATGAGTAGTGTACTTTAATGACATGCATTAAAGGACTGCTACCAGGTGTATAATTAGTACATTTCGGCATGGTCGAGCATAAATAAATGCTAATTTATGTTAATATTTAAGAAACACACAGACATTGAAAGTTTCATTAAAATATCTCAAAACAATTTTGAGGTATCAGTATAACCAAACAACTCACCCAGCTGAGTGCGCTCCTAATATAATGGCAGTTGACATTGGACATACACGTCAACATATATGCCTAACTTGGAGTCAGGCCACAAAGGGAAACATTGAAGGAGGATTCGATCCAGTGCTGTGGATTGAATTCGGCGTAGCTCAGTGGTCAGAGCGCTTGTTACGTAGAACCAAGGACCCGGTTTCGATCCCCGGCGTCGGAGCGAATTTTTCTCCTCAAATATTAATTGTTCTTTATTAATTTCGACGTCCCTTGTCTTACTTACTGTATGTAGTCGGAGATATTTACAAAAAGCTAATGAATCAATGACAGTTTTAACTAGTGGTGGGGAGATTATGAACGAGTCGTTCATAATGAACGAATCATTGAACCGAACGAACGAATCATGATTCAGTAAAAGGAAATGAATCGATTCCTTCCTGAATCGAAAGTTGAATCGAACGTCTTCTCGGTTCTCACTCGTTATGAATCGTTTTCTGCATTGAATCTTCTCAATCCAGGTTCCATATCGGTCCGCTCACTAGCAGATGTCTAGGTCCGCCCAGTAACAGACGTGCATGTTTCATACGCTGCGATATTTGCGACATCTGGTAGCTGGTAGAGGAACATTGTTAAAATCAGCTGTTATTAATCGATGTATTTAAGTTGTCAATGCCATGTTTGGATATAATGAATTGCTAAAGTAGAATATCTATTTTAATATTTTAAAAAGGGTAGAAAATGAAAGCGTTCGCATTATATCAACTATTTATTTTTTAATTACCGGTACCATTCCACCTAATCCAATTAATTAAACTTATATAGGCTAACTTGTTCATATTCATACGTCTAAATTAATCACATGGATACGGAAGCTAGTATTCCTTATCACATACTTAAAAATATATTTGTCCTAAACAGAATAATATAAAATCGCCAACCATTTATGAAATATAGAAAATGTAGCCCACCATAAATTTAAAAATATGAAGTTAGGCCTACAGGAAAATTAAAAAACAAAACTTATGACTATTATAACGCATAAACTGTACCATTTGTATAATATTTTTAGACACAAAATGTAAAAGATATAGGGAAAAAACACACACAATTAAGTACATTTTCTTGATTTTTATGTTTTATAAAAATTTTCTCAAATTCCTTTTAGTGTTCAAACTGTAAAATGTGTGACCTGTTGAAGTATTTTATCTCTAATTTTCATTACTGATTAATGATTATGTAACCTAAATATTATAACTTTATAACATTACAGTGCAGTCACATAATGTAGGAGATATTAAACTTATTAATTTAAGATTTTATAACATAATTAGAGTAACCATATAGATATTAGTATTTTAATAATAATAATAATAATAATAATAATAATAATAATAATAATAATAATAATAAATAACATTGTGAAAGAAAAAAATTTAACTCCTCTATCTGCTCCCATCAGAATGTTTGCTTATGTTATTGTATATACCGGTTCCCATTTCTCTATCTCTCTAAGTATATGTACTACTATGTCCTTAATACATCTTTGCAACCAGTGGGCGACCGTGACAATTTACCACTAATGCAGTGAACTGCAATGTGCTGTCATCTAGTGAGCAAAAAGTGAACGTGAACTAAATACTGTAGTAACTAACGAAAGGTATAACTGAATAGAAATGAAGATCCAGTGTGTAATTCGTTCCTACTTGTATTGGAACATCTGTGAATCAAATGAACGAATCGTTTTAGGGAATCGTTCTTATTGAACCGATTCTTCAAAATGAATCGAACTTCCCATCTCTAGCTTTAACCATTTCCTCCATAATAACTCTGTAGTGGCATGGAGTGATGGTTAGCCTAGACATTGAACTCGGCCTTTATTGATGAAAAACAGTAAGTTTAATTATTAAATGAGACAAATAGCTTCGCTTTTTAGCAGTTCATTCAATGGAAACCATATATATGAATATTTTCATCTGGAAATACATGACTGTGTGTCGAAATACAAAACTGAGTTTATTCCCAAACTTTTCCAAGTTTTAATAATAATAATAATAATAATAATAATAATAATAATAATTATTATTATTATTATTATTATTATTATTTATTTAATCTGGCAGAGCTAAGGCCAGCAGGCCTTCTCTTCCGCCCAGCCAGATTCTAATTCTAATTGAATACAATTGCTTACATAGTTATTACATTAATATATAGACCATAAAACAACATGAAAGTAAATAATGAAAGTTGGATAAGTAATGTTAGTGTGACAATAATAAACATTGGTATGAAATAGTTATAATAATTATAATAATAATAATAATAATAATAATAATAATAATAATAATAATTTAGATATTTATCTGTGATATATATATATATATATATATATATATATAACCATTAAACATTGAGAAACCTGAAACAGCTATTATTGTTAACAAGAATTGTTAGAAAAATATTTCGTTAGCCTATTCTTAAATTGGTTTGATGTCTGACAGTCCCTGACATTACTCGGCAGGGAATTCCAAAGTCGAGGAACAGCCACAGTGAAAGAAGATGAATATGAGGATGTTTGGTGGGAGGGAATGGATAATAGGCCTATTGAGGAGTGTTGTGATCGTGTGTCTAGGTTATGATGGGTGGATAAATTTTGAAAACGAGAGGCAAGATAGACAGGACTGGAGAAATGCAATATATGAAAGAGAAGGGAAAGACAGTGGATTTTCCTACGATCTTCTAGACGGAGCCAGGACAACATTTCGAGGGATGGTGTTACGTGATCAGCCTGGCGAATATTGCAGACGAAACGGACGCACATATTATGAACACGTTGCAGTCTTTGCGCCGAAGTAACGCTTAGGGCAGTAAGCAGAATATCAGAGTAATCGAAGTGGGGCATCACGAGTGTTTGCACTAACATTTTTTTCATGGAAAAGGGTAGAAAATTCTTAAATCGCCTAAACGAGTGGATTAATGAGAATACTTTTTTGCAGGTTTCTCCAACTTGAATGTTCCAATTTAAACTTTTATCCATATAAATACCTAGATTATTTAATAATAATAATAATAATAATAATAATAATAATAATAATAATAATAATAATAATGATTTATTTTAGCTGGCAGAGTTAAGGCCGTAAGGCCTTCTCTTCCACTCAACCAGCAAAAAGTGTATATACATATGCAAGAACTTACAAAAAAATTTAACAATTTGATTAAGTGAGAGTTACATGTATACAAGAGTTATATACGAATTAAACAACAAAATACTATGAACTATTAATTAGACACTGAAATAAACTGTGTAGCAGAATTAAGCTAAAATACATAGACTGTTAATATATTTCAAATAATATTAGATAATAGAAAGAGGTTATTATGAGACAATTTTGAAAATACAGCACTATCAGGATGATGTCTAAAGAATGAAGTAACAATGTAGTCAGTGATAGTTTAAATCAGTAAGATTGGAGTGAAATGCTAAGAAGGTTATCTTTTAAGCTGTTTTTAAAGGTGTTTATTGTCTTGCAGCCCCTAATACTTTGTGACAAGGAATTCCATTGACGCGAGGTGGATACTGTAAAAGATGATGAATAACAAGATGTTCTATGCCACAGCGTGCCACAGATAAGTGATCCGGTTTTTAAGTCGAGTATAGATAGGAGAAACGAGACGAAAGGTAATTTGGTGTTGAGGTATGCAGAATTCGATAGAGTAAAGATAAAGAGTGTAAAGTTCTGCGTTCTTTAAGTCGAAGCCACGAAAGACTTGCGAAGGACGGTGATATGTGATCATATCGTCGGATGTTGCACACGTATCTGACGCACATATTCTGAGCTCGCTGTAACTTGACTGACAGTTTAGAACTTAGGTCACTTAACAAAACGTCACAATAATCGAAGTGCGGCATTACTAGGGTTTGTACTAGGGTAAGTTTTAGTTGCTGGGGCAAGTTTCACTGAACGGAATTTCGGTGCCGTATATTTTAATCGGGGACAAATTTGGTATGGTAATAGTGCTTAACAAACGTGAATGGTCCACAATGATTGACTGGGATTTTTCTGGATTTAGTTTAAGTCGGAATTTCCGTGTTCATGTCCATGGTTTATAACATTCTGCTCTGAAAAAGGGTTGTGTTTTTTGTGCCTGACTTCCCTAAAGTGTCTGGCTTTCCTATGCAGTCTTAGAATTCAACAGACGTACAGGGCGTGACAAATAACAGACGGGTTGCCCAATTGCGGTGCACGCGAATGACAACGTGTTTCCAGTCACGACCTCCGCCAATAACAATTCCATTGTAGAGGAGTTTTGATATGAAGAGAACATGCAGCACTACTAGCCAACTCTGGTGTGCTTCGAAAAGATTTTCTGACCCTCATTAAGTTAACAGATTAGCTTTTATTACATTATTTCCAGGGTTTTGGGTCTCTAGACAGTTTTACCCTAACGAAACGCTTCATTTTCTTTCCTAAGACTAGACTAAGACACATGAGGTACTGAAAGGAAATAGAGACCATTTTAATGAAAAATAAGCGAGATTTGAATAGGGGAGAGTCGGGTAGTATCGGACATCGGGTAATATCGGACAGTGCGTTTCTTTCATCTACCACCATATGGTAGTACCTGAATAATATGGTTACGTTTCTCTATGCGACATCACAGATACGTAACCATGTCAATCAGGTACTGTCATAGTGTGGTAGATGAAAGAAACTCACTGTCCGATATTACCCGATGTCCGATACTACCCGACTCTCCCCTACTTCACCGTGGGTGTCGCACAGTTGTATGATTTTGAAAGACATACTGTAGAAGACGGGAAGCAATTTAGATATTTGTATTGAAATTTCTTTTCAAAGTTATTTTTAATGAAATAGCTTAAATTGTAGGCCTACACGTGATCTTTAAACTATGACCTGAATTCTAAGCTATGGTACTTCATGCTAATGTAATTTAAATGAGGTTGAAGAGTGCAACAAATTTATAGAATCAAATGTAGAACGTCTCAACTGAAATCATAACTTTGTGTTACTATGATTTTCTGTCACATTCTGAACAATTGCCAACTACTCGTGTTGCCATTAGAATACAGCGCATTTGGGAACCCGTCTATGATTTGTCACGTACTGTACATCTTTTGTTGTATCCAAAGACTGCATAGAAAAGTCAGACACTTGAGATTCTACGGAACAATAAGGGTATAATTATTTTATTTGAACTGTTGTATCAGTAAAGCGAGGTGAAGTTATGGTTTACAGTGGCAGTGAATAGTTTCGATCAGTGATCATTTATAGTGTCAGTGCTCTAAAGTGTCGGTGAAATGTGTCATAGTGCCAGTGCAGTAAGTGAGATGAGAGTGAAGTGAAAGATTATCAGTACCAATGTGAAACTTATGTAGGGCCTATACATATGTAGGTTGTAATGGAAAATTAATTTCACTTATTAATTTGGTTATTTTAATAATAATAATAATAATAATAATGATTATTATTATTATTATTATTATTAATATTATTACTTGTAATTATTTTGTGTAATTACGATACTACTGCTACCGGATGTTTGCGCAATTACAGTGCAAATAAATACATAAAATACTCCAAACAGTGGTCTTCGGTCAACCCTATAAGGTAAATAGAAAAATATACATCTCGATTACACAACTTTTAACACTGTATCACTTCGGAATATGTATGATAAGACTTTCTTGTGTTAAATTTTAACGTACCTTGTTAACATGTTTCGACCTACTTTGGGTCATCTTCAGAACTGGTCGTTGTTGTTGGTCTTGGCGCCTCTTGTTTCCTGTGAGGGTGCGTTCGTAGTGTAGAGTCAAAGAGTGTATGTGTTTTGAAATATTCTCAACACACAACTCAATTTCAAAACACATACACTCTTTGACTCTACACTGCGAACGCACCCTCACAGGAAACAAGAGGCGCCAAGACCAACAACGACCAGTTCAGAAGATGACCCAAAATAGGTCGAAACATGTTAACAAGGTACGTTAAAATTTAACACAAGAAAGTCTTATCATACATATTCCGAAGAAAAAAATATATATATAATATAATATACACAAATAATTATTAAAGTGTCCAAAAGTTTATGACACAATCTGTATTCTTATTAATTTCAGAGGTTATTCAGATTTTGTTTAATTCTTAGACGAAGAATTGAAAGTTTTGTGGAAAGAATGCTAGTGAAAATGTAATTATTTGGAGAAAACGTACCACAACGACACCAGTCATGGAACCTTAAAATTTCAATACGAGTCCGTAGCATAGTACAGAGGTAGATATGGTTCAAATAAAAGTAAGAGAGGGAATAACAAATTTAATATACTGTAAGTAATTGGAAGCTAAAACCTAATCGAACAGAATGATAAAGAAAAAAGAAACTCAAATTGACGAAATCATTGAAACAAAAATGAAAAAAAATGTATATTAATTGTAAGAACAAAGATTAAAATAAATACAAAAATCAAACAAACGGTTTAAATCTTAAACGAAAATAATCAGCGCAAAAATATCTTACAATTATTATTATTATTATTATTATTATTATTATTATTATTATTATTATTATTATTATTGTTGTTGATAATAGAACAAGTAAATAACTTTAACTATTTGGAATGCAATGTATCCTACTGCCAAAAAAATGATATCAATATAAAAATAAATAGATTCTATAATATGTTTGGAACAATAAGAAGAACATTAAAAAATAAAACATTAAGAACCACTCAACTAAAATTTTACAAAACAATGGCAGTACCTATGTTAACATACGCCTGTGAGAACTGGGCACTTAATAGATCAGACAGAAGAAAAATAGAGACAGCTGAAATGAAGTCCTTGCGTTCCGTAGCGGGTTATACACTTTTAGACAAAAAATATAATGAAGACATAAGAACACAATTAAATATATACAACGTAAATGACAGTATAAACCAAATCAGAACTGGGTAGAACATATTGAAAGGATGCCACACAATAGATTTCCACAGCTGATACTCCAATATCAACCTAAAGGCAAAAGGAAAGTAGGACGTCCAATTACAAGATGGAAAGATACAATCTCTTGATGTGGAAGCAGGTCAAAGGCCTAATTCCATGAGAAGAAGAAGAAGATTATTGTTGTTGTTGTTTGTAGAATCATGTATACTAATGACGAGTGTTTTAAATAAATGTATTGATAAACTTCATATGAAAATAAAAATAAATAGGCCTAAACTAGACGAAGAACACACAGAGAAGGATAAAAAAAAAAGAAAGTTCGATAGGAAGAGATAGAAGTTAAATCTGGAAAAGTGAAGTCATTGGCTGTGAAAGGACATGAACCGCTTTTATTCCGCGCTGCAAGTTTTAATACGAATTGTGTTTCGGTGGCTGGGAGAGTGACCTGTGAACTTTACCCTAATACGCCGTAAAATATTCAGGAGGGGACGGCCTCACCGCCCGCACATCGCTGCGCGCCTTCCTGCGAACGTAACATCACTAATACTTCGCTTCCATCTTCTTCCAAAAAGTAGATACATTACACTCAATTACTTTATCTCGCATTGCAAGACAGAAAAGAGTTCTGAGTTTATGAAACACCTCCAGAGAACTGTGTGAGACAGTCACTACGCAAATAGCCACGTCTGTACGTTGCATTGAAAATCATTCCTGGCTTATTTGAATAGCTAACTGACGGCTCTCTTTCACAGAGGTCAGGGTTTGTGTCTCGGCAGTACAAATATCAATCAATTTATACAGAGTGTTTCCGTGCTAGTGTTACAAACTTTCAGGGATGATGGCGAAGGGCACATGCATCAATTTGAGATAATAATAATATAATAATAATAATAATAATAATAATAATAATGTTTTATTTTCGCTGGCAGAGTTAAAGCCATAAGGCCTTCTCTTCCACTCATCCAGCCTTAATCAATACAATACATATTTAAATTACGAATATTTACTTTACACTTAAAAGATTTTCCAGCAATATTCTCCAGTTAAGTTAACGACTAGTAGACTACATATTTATTTAAATTTAGATAAACCTATAAGGTAAAGTAGTATCTTAATTTATGAGCTAATTTAATTCAATCAATTATAATTAATTTGAGGTTTGAGATAGCTAGTAAAATGATGAAAATTAATTTAATATAAGCTTACTAGAACTATGTTACAGGGAGAAAAAAAATATATAAATCTAAAATATATTTCTATAATGAGAATATTATTGTAATAATTGTCATTAGAGGTTTTCTAAATCTAGTTAGAGAAATTAATGATAATAATAGGAACGGATAGATGTTAGTTTCATTATAATATGTCATAAATATTAATCAGCAATTAATTTGTTAAGTAAGAATTTATGTAATTTTGACCTAAATGAAGTTATTGTCCAACAACCCCTTACATCATTCGGTAGCGAGTTCCAATTTCTAGCAACTGAAACTGTATAAGATGAAGAATATAAAGATGTCTTGTGGTAGGGTATAATGAGTAAATTGTTATGATGAGATCTTGTACTTAGCTGATATGCGGATAAATTTTGAAAAAGAGAAGCCAAATAGATTGGGGTAGCGGTGCGCAGAATTTGAAATAAGAGAACAAGAGAATGCAGGGCTCGTCGATCGCTTAGCCTTAGCCAAGACAGAGTTTGGAAAGACGGGGAAACATGATCATACTTACGAATATTACAAATATAACGGAGGAAGGATAAGGAACCCTGGCCCGGCAATGACCGACTCGAAAGTTACAAGCAAAAATAGTTATGTGGAAATGAAATAATTTTATTCCTCTGTACACCTTATTTATGTGCATTTATCTGTACATCTTACACATACTGTATTCATCTGACGTTGTTTACGTTGTCTACTTACAGTATTCCATTCAGTGCGCTGTCTGAGGGATGGGACAGGAAACTACACTAAAGCAATGCAGATAGCGTAATGTGTAACGGACATGGTCGGTCCTGATATGCACGTCTGTAGACAGCAGTCTATGTATACAAGTTGCTGTGTCCAGTCGATCAGTCCTAGTGAAATGGAGGAGTACACGAGAGCGGAATAAGCAGACCTGGTTTTCGAATAGGATGAGACAACGGGAACAGTTGGACAAGCTCACAGATTGTATCGGGGCAAGTACCCATATAGGAGATATCCGGCCCATATCATTTTCCCCGACTGTTCCAAAGGTTAAGGGAAGGAGGGCACGTGGTGCCAAATTACAATTCATTTCCACACAACTATTTTTGCTTATAACTTTCGACTCAGTCATTTCCGGACCATGGTTCCTTATTTCAAATTGATACATGTGTCCTTCGCCATCTAGAAACATAATAAATCATATAAAATCGCTAAGATTAGGATGGTTTGGTCATATAAATAGAATGGAGAATAATAGACTGGTCAAACAAATATATAGAAATGGAAACCAATAGTTAACAGAAAGCAGGGTAGACCAAAAATAGATGGGAGGATGATGTCCTGAACGATTTGAAATTGATGAAGGTGGAAAACTGGACAAAGATAGTTGGAAGTCGTAAGGAATGGAAGAAAGTTGTTGAGAAGGCCAAGACTTTCATCTGAGAGTTGTAGAGCCTGAAGAAGAAGAAGAAGAAGAAGAAGAAGAAGAAGTCTCTATCATCCCTAAAAGTTTGTAACACCACCTCGGAAACACCCTGTATATTATAAGGTTCTTTTCTACAAGCCACACTAAGTGAGCTTTCATCTTATTTTCAACATTGCTATGCTCTCTAGCCAGTCGGTTAATGCGCTTGCCTGCCGGTCTGAAGTTGCGTTCGGGCGCGGGTTCGATCCCCGCTTGGGCTGATTACCTGGTTGGGTTTTTTCCGAGGTTTTCCCCAACCATTAGGTGAATGCCAGGTAATCTATGGCGAATCCTCGGCCTCATCTCGCCAAATACCATCTCGCTATCACCAAACTCATCGACGCTAAATAACCTAGCAGTTGATACAGCGTCGTTAAATAACCAATTAAAAAAAGCTATGCCTCTATGTATATAGAGTGTTTCCAACACGATAACAAACTTTCAGGGGGTGATGGAGAAGGACAAATGCATTAATTTGAGGTAAGGAACTTCTGTCCGGAAATTACTCCTTCGCAAGTTATAAGACAAAATTATTTTGGGACAACTACCTATGAAAGTGAAGTAAGAGAACTTACGACTCTCTGTAGATGTAATAATTTTATTTCTCTGTACTACTTTCACAAGCTGCGAATACATTTACAACAGCTGTCCACAATGGCGTCTCCCAGCTGTGACGCAGACATAACAACTTCAAACGAAGTTCTCTTGTACCCGGTCGCACAACCCAGGAGTAGTTCTAACGATGTCACACGCAGTGAGAATTCGTGCTAGGAGCTCAGACTTTTTACATGACCCCACAGGAAAAAATCAAGTGGTGTCAGATCAGGTGAACGAGCTGACCACGGAACAGGACCTCCTCTTTCTATCCAAACCTCAGGGAACGTCTAAGGTAGGCCTGCAGAACCCGTAAGTAGGGGAAATACTAAATCAGCCTCACTCCACCTCTAGTCTATTGGGGATGATTGACTTCTACATAGAGTTGCTGACATTCTTTGCGTGTGGAGGATCCATCAGTGGCGGCACTGTAATTTAAAAAAAAATTGTAATAAAGCAATTGTATTTATAATGCGTTATATCGTTTCAAGGTTTACGATCTTCCTGGATTTTCTGTCGGTTTTATCCCCTGAAGATGTGGAAAAATTCAAATATATATTGGAGCAACAGTAACAAATATAAATGATCCTGGGGACGAAATTAAACGGAGAAATAATAGGTACGGGAAATGCCTGTTATTATTCGGTTGAGAAGCTTTCGTTATCCATTCTGCTCTCAAAAAACTGAAAGTTAGAATTTATAAAACAGTTATATTACCGGTTGTCCTGTATGGTTGTGACACTTGGACTCTCATTTTGAGAGAGGAACAGATATTAAGGGTGTTTAAGAATAACGTGCTCAGGAAAATATTTGGGGCCAAGAGAGATGAAGTTACAGGAGAATGGAAAAAGCAACACAACGCAGAACTGCACGCATTGTATTCTTCACATCACATAATTAGAAACAATAAATCAGGACGTTTGAAATATGCATGTAGCATTGTGGGCGAACCCAGAAATTCATATAGAGTGTTAGTTGGGAGGCCAGAGGGAAAAAGACCTCTGGGGAGGCCGAGACGTAGATGGGAGGATAAAATGGATTTGAGAGAGGTGAGATATGATGGTAGAGACTGGATTACTCTTCAATAATTTGGAAGGAAAAATTGTTCACGGGCCGGGTATCGAACCCGGGACCTTTGATGAACCGTACCAACGCTCTACCAACTGAGGTACCCGGGAACACTACCAGACACCGATCCAATTTTTCCCTCTGTATCCACAGACCTCAAAGTGGGCTGACAACCGTCAAGCAGATCAACATTGAGTGCACACTAACTCTGTGTGACTTAAATTGTGGTTTTCTATTAACGAACAGTGACGTGTATTAATCAAATCAAGCTTTCAGGTATAACTCCCTGTAAAGTTGATTTGAATAATTTGAAAGAAAAAATTGTTCCGGGGCCGGGTATCGAACACGGGACCTTTGGTGAAACATACCAATTAGGTGAATTAGGACTGACCACGTCAGATACACAGCATGCCACTTTCTTTGCATCACTAAGGTTTAAAACTCATGCCATCTGCATTGCATTCGCGGCGTTTTTTTCCCCTTCTTCCTCACGATGTACCCCTACATATTAGTCGATCTGCCTACTCTCAGTACTGTTACATCGCCTGTGACCTACAAAAACGGCTTTGGCTTTCCGGATAGGGATTCCTTATCTCAGATTGATACATTTGTCCTTCTCCATCAACCTTGGAAGTTTATATCATCATAACGGAAACATACTGTATATACGTTTGACGTCGGAGAGAATTAATTCCCATTATAAATTCCCTCTAGGTCAGAAATGTAGATGAATTCTAACAAGACTGCAAAATTTCTGGGAGTTCGTGACATTTGGAAGTCAGTAGAATATTTCCACTAATGTATCCTATCTTTGTTGTTTTTACATTTGTTTGCATACAGATATTACATTTAATAATTCCGGTTGAAGAAAGTGTTATGAAACAGATGTTCCTTTCATTACTTTGGTCATATTTCCGATTATGATTCCAACATTCCTTGATATTGAACACATTACTTACAACGGAATTGGTCATAATTTTTTCAATGCGTCCAACGCAAAAACAAACCCATATATTTTGGATATTTTTGGATATTTATTAATAATGGTTTACAAAAGTACATAAACTTAATAAATTATAATTAACATATAGGTACACGAATAGCAATTATACGCAATAAATATACATTTAATACCTCATTTTCCATTCTATATCTATTTCAATTTATGTTGGCTTTAACTTGCACTTACATCTAGTTTTAGTGCAAGTTTCAACCAAGCGCGTTTATTTAAAACAAAAAGGTCTTAAAGCTTATTTACATATTAGACTACTTTTTTAAATTTTCTAACTCTACAATAAACAACTGTACATCAATCTTTCATGTTGCTCTATTTATCCAGTACTTATGTTTAATTTTTAGGTCTTATTTTACATAATAACTTATTATTACAAATAGGTGAGCAGATGTCGACATACTCTAAGTGTAAAGTGATGAGCCTGAAATAGCTGAATCGGTACATTCAATATGTAGGGTAAACTTTACTCTTGCACTATTTTCTTGTCAGCAGAATCGTTAAAACAAACCCATACATACACACTTTCCGTAATATATTACATTACTTGGTTAATTAACGACTCTGTATCAACCACGTGGTTTTAGCTTCGATGAAATTGGTGATAGCCAGATGGTATTTGGTGAGATGAGGCCGAGGATTCGGCACAGATTACCTGACATTTGCCTCAGAGTTGCGAAAAATCTATAAAAAAATCAGGTAATTAGCCGAAGCGGGAATCGAACCCACGCGCGAGCGCAACTTTGGATCGGCAAGCCAGCACCTTAGCTGACTGAGCTACGCCGGTGGCTAAAAATAACTTATTTAATGATTTATTTTACACATAGGGCTATTCTGTAATAATGATTTGTGTTCCCACCATTTGCTTTCCAAAAATCACACAATATTACATAGTAGCGTATTAGTGTAATAAAAAGATTTGTATACCATTCCGTGTCATTTTGAACCGCTGAGAATAGCTTATTCCTTCGTTTTCCGAGTCTCTACTCCGTCCTTCAATGTTGCCCCGAGATGCTCAGCTACGTTATGATCTGTGCACAAGACTCTTCTGCGTTCCTGAAGAAGCCAATTGCGCTGTTTTGTTACGTCTGCCTTAAAGCGTGGTGCTTTTATCGTGCAGAAAACCAACCATCTAAGAATCTTCAGAATTTTACTCACTGACCTTTCCAGCGACAACAAAACGAAACTTCAACGTGCTCATAATTTGTGTGTACGTTTTGTAAGCAATGTTCGTAAATATGATCATATTACCCCATCCCTGGAAACAATAGGTTGGCTTAAACTAGATAAGAAAAATATTTACATTCACTTCTCCTTTTCTTCGAAATCTTGAACTCTTCTATTCCTTCGTACCTGTCGTCTCGCTTCACTTAACTTTCTTCCCACCACAATCTGAACACACGCTCTCGCCATGAAACAATACTAGCAATACCATCCCATCACACCACTTCATACTCATCCTCTTTCACAATAGTCCTGCCAAGACTTTGGAATTCGTTACCTGCTAGCATCAGGGACTGTCGAAATAAAATTGAATTCAAACGCAAACTTAATAGGCACTTGGTCAGTAATTGAGACTCGTTCAGACATGGCTTCTTCTATACAATTATCTTATTCTATTACAAAATATTTCAATATCCGGTAATTTCATCACTATATAATTTTGTTATTCTAGGTTCAATTTGTCTATCACAACGGCATGGCGCGTCCTCAGGTTGCGGATAGAGGAGACGGCCTCCAGATATGGAGGGTAGCTGCGAATATATTGAATAAGCAGTCGTGGACAGCCGATAAGGGGTGGTCCTCCAGCTTGGGGGTTGGGGGAAGGGCTAACAATCCATCACCGTAAACAAACAGCTTGTTACGAATCCCTACAATAAGCCTCGGAATAGGACTGATTCTCTGGCACGACCACAGCGAAGGAATAAGGTTGTGAGATTTGGTACTTGGAATGTAACTAGCCTTTATAGAACAGGAGGGGTAACATTAGTAGCAAAAGAACTAGCTAGATATAGAATAGACTTCGTGGGAGTACAAGAGGTTAGGTTAGATGGGAATGGCATATCACAAATAGGAGATTACTTGTATTATGGGGAAGGAAACAAAAATCACCAATGAGGAACAGGATTGTTTGTTCATAAAAGAATAAAATCAGCAGTAAAAAAGGTCGAATTTATCAGTGGCAGGTTATCATATTTAGTACTTAAGTGTAGATGGTGCGACATCATAGTTATAAATGCTCACGCCCCTACAGAAAAGAAAGACGACCATATAAAGGATAGTTTCTATGAGGAATTGGAACATACTTTTGATCAGTTCCCTAGATATCAGATGAAAATTTTATTGGGGAATTTCAACGCTAAAGTAGGACGGGAGGATATTTTTAGACCAACTATTGGAAAAGAGAGCCTACACGCAATTAGTAGTGCCAATGGAGTTAGATTAGTCAACTTTGCCACATCGAAAAATTTAATTGTCAAAAGTACAACATTCCCCCTTAAGGATATACATAAATATACTTGGACTTCTCCAGATGGATTGACACACAACCAAATAGATCACATCTTGATAGATAAAAGGATACATACTAGTTTAGTAGATATTAGAACTTTCAGGGTTGCAGACTGTAATTCTGACCATTGTTTGGTGATTGGAGAATTAAGAGAAAGATTATCAGTAGCCAAGCGACTAGAGCAACAAGTTAATATTACTAAATTCAATATTTTGAAATTAAAGGACGAGGAAGCTAAGCAAAATTATTGGGTCGAAATTTCGAATAGGTTTGCCACTTTAGAAAGTTCCGAAGAAGTTGAGAAAGAATTAGATGTTAATAGCGTGTGGGAAAATATCAGAGATAGTACCAAAATTGCAGCTGAGCAAAGCATAGCTTATTATAAAACTAAGAAAAAGAAACCGTGGTTTGATGAAGATTGTTGCATGGTAGTAGAAAGAAGGAAACAGGCAAAATTGAAAATCTTACAGGATCCAGTTCAGGAGAAGAGATAATTATTTCAATGAAAGAGGGGAAGCAAGTCGTACACTTAGGAATAAAAAGAGAGGTTACTTGAAGGAAAAACTGAATGAGGTAGAAACAAACAGTAAGAATAAAAACATTCGAGATTTATATAAGGGTATAAAGTAATTTAAGAACTGATATCAGCTAAGGGTAAACGTGATCAAGGATGAGAATGGTGACTTGCTTGCAGGCTCTCCATCAATCCTAAACATATGGAAAAACTATTTTACGCAACTACTAAATGTACATAGGCCAAATAGAAATGATCGGGACGAAATTGAAATAGGCTACAAACTGCTGAGCCATTTATACCCGAACCCACGGTTCCAGAAGTCGAAATTGCGATAGAAAATCTGAAAAAGTACAAGTCTCCAGGTATCGATCAAATTCCAGCAGAATTAATACAAGAGGGTGGAAGTGCATTATATAGCGAATTTTATAAACTTGTACTTGCTATTTGGGAAAAGGAAATTGTACCAGAACAATGGAAGGAGTCCATAATTGTACCTATTTTTAAAAAGGGGACAAAACCAACTGTGGTAACTTTCGAGGAATATCACTTTTGTTGACGTCGTACAAAATTTTGTCCAATATTCTTTTGAGAAGATTAACTCCGTACGTAGATGAAATTATTGGGGATCATCAATGCGGTTTTCGGCGTAATAAATCGACTATTGATCAGATATTTTATATTCGACAGATAATGGAGAAAAAATGGGAGTATAAGGGTACAGTACATCAGTTATTCATAGATTTAAAAAAGGCATATGACTCGGTTAAGAGGGAAGTATTATATGATATTCTTATTGAATTTGGTATTCCCAAGAAACTAGTTCGATTAATTAAAATGTGTCTCAATGAAACATACAGCAGAGTCCGTATAGGTCAGTTTCTATCTGATGCTTTTCCAATTCACTGCGGTCTAAAGCAGGGAGATGCACTATCATCTTTACTTTTTAACTTCGCTCTAGAATATGCCATTAGGAAAGTTCAGGATAACAGGCAGGGTTTGGAATTGAACGGGTTACATCAGCTTCTTGTCTATGCAGATTCCGTGAATATGTTACGAGAAAATACACAAACGTTAAGGGAAAACACGGAAATTTTACTTGAAGCAAGTAAAGCGATTGGGTTGGAAGTAAATCCCGAAAAGACAAAGTATATGATTATGTCTCGTGACCAGAATATTGTACGAAATGGAAATATAAAAATTGCAGATTTATCCTTCGAAGAGGTGGAAAAATTCAAATATCTTGGAGGAACAGTAACAAATATAAATGGCACTCGGGAGGAAAATAAACGCAGAATTAATATGGGAAATGCGTGTTATTATTCGGTTAAGAAGCTCTTATCATCCAGTCTGCTGTCAAAAAATCTGAAAGTTGGAATTTATAAAACAGTTATATTACCGGTTCTTCTGTATGGTTGTGAAACTTGAGAAAGGAACATAGGATAAGGGTGTTTGAGAATAAGGTGCTTAGGAAAATATTTGGGGCTAAGCGGGATGAAGTTACAGGAGAATGGAGAAAGTTACACAACACAGAACTGCACGTATTGTATTCTTCACCTGACATAATTAGGAACTTAAAATCCAGACGTTTGAGATGGGAAGGGCATGTAGCACGTATGGGCGAATCCAGAAATGCATATAGAGTGTTACTTGTGAGACCGAAGGGAAAAGACCTTTAGGGAGGCCGAGACGTAGACGGGAGGATAATATTAAAATGGATTTGAGGGAGTTGGGGTATGATAATAGAGACTGGGTTAATCTTACACAGGGTAGGGACCGATGGCGGGCTTACGTGAGGGCGGCAATGAACCTTCGGGTTCCTTAAAAGCTATTTGTAAGTAAGTAAGGTTCAATTTGTAATTCACTAAATACAAATATATTCTTTGTTCTTAACTTCTATGATAAAATGTTTAGCTCTCATTAATCGGGTAATCTCGTCATACTTTAATTTTTATTGTAGGCCTAATTGTAATTATAAATTTAATATTAATTGTAATTTTATTCTTCATATTATAGTTATAATCCCCTGGTAGAGGGGCAGAGAAGGCCTGACGGCCTTATCTCTACCAGTTTAAATAAATAAATACTACTGAATACTACTAGTACTAGAATCCCTAAAAGGCGGAAAAACTTTGTCTCTAAAGCGGTATAGTCAACATTCCATGGTGCACCTTTTTGTCTGATAATCCACGTAAATTTACGCGCTGTCCGGTGAGCACACAAGATACTGATAAGGATTATGTGTGAAAAGGAATATTAAAATGTTATAACAGCCAAGTGTATTTAAGTATGTGGGTTTGGTTGTACGTTGGACCCCTAGGCAAAAGTTTTTCCCAATCCTTTATTCTTGGTTTCAGAAAGAGTCTTCTGGGGAGACCTATATTGAGGAAACATAAATCTGACGTGCTCTCGAAGTTAATAACAAAGTAGGTCGCAAGAGAACCTCTCAGAATGCTGGGGTGGAAATTTTCCATCTTTGGGAGAAGATTCCTGCTACTGGCTTACTGAAGGCTAGCTATTGTCATTGCAACAGCAGCAGTAGTAGGAGTAGTAGTAGTAGTAGTAGTAGTAGTAGTAGTAGTAGTAGTAGTAGTAGTAGTAGTAGTTGTAGTTGTAGTTGTAGTAGTAATAAGTCATAGTCATATTATTACTCAATTTGTTTAATTTATTCGAACACAGAAAACATACTGAGAAGAAGTCAACCAGAAGCAAAAGTTCCCAACAGCTGAAAGTTTAACAAGGCATCTCCACCTAAATGGAATAAGTGGATAGATACCTGTGGTGGCTGACAAGCAAACGTTCTGATGGGGGCAGATAAAAAAAAAATATTTTTTTTCTTCCACCATGTTAATAATGTCAAAAGAAGTGCTTATACAAATTTTGGCCACTCGACCGCAATTATGAGGCCGTCCAGAAAGTGATTTTCCCTGTGGCCGTTTATAGAACAAAGCACAATTGCAATGAAATATTTATTGAAACAGATACAGCAATTGTTGCGCTATTTGTCAACATATCCCCCACTGGAATTGAGACATTTGTCATGTCATGAAATAAATTTTTGTGTCGTAGAAGTCAGCCGCCTCAGATCGGAACTGCGTCTGCACCTCTCTCTGTCGATCCCATGATATGAGAAATATCTCAGTTCCGATGAAAATATGTTGAAAATAGCTCAATAATTCGTGTGTCTGTTCCAATAACTTTGTACAATGAAATTGTGTTTTTTTCTGTTAACGGCCCCTGGCTAATTTATTTTTTACGGCTCTCGTAATTGAGGTCGAGTGGCCAAAATTTGTATAAGCACTTCTTTTGACATCATGAACATGGCGAAAGAAAGAAATTTAACTTTTTTATCTGCCCCCATCAGAATGTTTGCTTGTGAGTGGTCGAAAAATCCATGACACTTATGGCGGACAAGGCCGCAGTTGGGAATTTCTCGGGGTTCTCCCTTTTCCCCATATTAGGCACTTACATCATTCCTTTAACATTTCTCCATTTCGTCGTCATTCCATTCCCCGAATGCCGGTTGGCGACGCACGGTAGGAGCTGACTTACGGACTAGTGGCGTTGACTGTTCGAAATCTGAGTACGCAGCGAACTTTACTGTAGTCAGCCGGTACCGGTATGGGTTTGGGAATGCGCCCAGCTTGAGGGTTAGCGAAATATATCTTCAAAGGTGGCAGTGCTAGGTTTTAGTGTTCCCCCTCCCGAAATTCCATTCCATTCACCTAAATGGTCTGTCAATCATTGTAACTTCTCCAATCTTTATTCCATACAAGATGACTCCACATTTGAACAAATGCATGTGTCTGAATTCCATTCCATTAGCTGCAGGACAAAGAACCTGCTAAGTTAATTTAGTTCCCAGTCTGAAAACAGAACCTGTTATTCATTTTCGAAGACTTAATAGGAAACGTATTGTTTTTCTAACAACGAAAAGGAAATACGATGTATGAAGCAGCTGAAAAACTAATTACTGAGTCTGAGAAAAAAGAATGCAATTTGTAGACGGGGAGAGTAGTGACCGTTATTGAAAATGACGTGCAGCTACGTCACCACATAGGCCTACAATACAAAAAAAATCTCTTAAATACAACAAAAATAAAGTGTCTGAGTAAAGGGTTATCGTGATAGGATAAATAAGGTAATATAAATTACCTTTATTACATTTAACAGAATTAAACTATTCCCTAAAATATCAAAAGTTTTTGTGCACCATACACCAAAATGTATTTAAAATTAATAATTATATTAGAAAAGTAAGCTAAATAAGCTAATGGGTTCATACACAAGAGGAGGGAACATAGGAAGCAAACAGCGGTCGGGAGCGTGGAAAGGTTTTGTGTTATGTTTGTTGATATGCGTAGTCATCTTGTATGAAATGAAGATTTGAATGACAGTTCTTTAGTTATGGAACTCAGAGTACACACGTACATACGTACTGTACGTCTTGTTAAAACTTTCAGCTGTTGCCAACTTTTCCTGCTGGTTGAATTCTTTTCAATATGTTTTCTGTTTTCGAATACATTAAATCAATTGAATAATACTACGTACTTACATATATACATACATACATAACATTAAATACGCATACATACATACATGTATGCATACATAATAACATACATAACATACAAACCATACATGCATACATACACACATATATACATACATACATACATACATACATACATACATACATACATACATACATACATACATACATACATACATTAGGGTGTTCAATATTTAGGCAAACATTTTTTTACATATGAACAAACGCATAACCCTAATTTTTTTGTTTTATATGATAAAATACCTAAAAAAATTAATAATTCACTCACCAATGTGTCATCCACTTCACCATACTTATCATTATTCAGATTTCCAACTATCCTCATTTTTGTTGCTACGTCTACAACATCATCATCATCATCATCATCATCATCATCATCATCATCATCATCATCAAAATATAGTGATAGAATTGACACTTCATCTAACAGATGCCATAAGTGATTCCTGCATTTCTTCAGAACGAGCTGAGTCCACCATTACGTATTTTTATTCACTTTAGAAGCAATAAATCTTGATTCGGGACTTTTACAGCTGACTGACATTATAAGCCACGGTTTAAAAGATAAACTTTTGCGATGAATAAAGAAATGTCTCTCAGTGTTTAGTGATATTTGTCGGTCAGTCGAAGTTCAAATCTGAGCAAAAATATTTTTTTTAATGAGCAGATTGCGCATCATGCACTTGGCTTGGTGCATTGCACCTAGTGGACATATTTTGAGCTTCTTGTCCAAATCGTGCCTCAAAAATATAATTGATAATTCAATTAGTTCGCCTCTTAATGTTCTATTTACCATTTCGGTTTGAATAAATTCCAGAATTTAGTTCCACTTTCATTGAATTGATTTGTAGATATCTTTGGTCGTTAAAGTTTTAACATTTACATTTTTTTTTTCAATTTTTTTTTTCCGAGTTTCTTTTTAATTGAGTATTAGGATTGTTTGCAATCTGAGGTAGTTTACTTTCAAATGTACTGCGTAAAACTAGTTCGCTGGAGGGGGAAAAATGTCTGACCTGCTTCTGCTCTATTACTATGCAGGCACCATTAATGTGGTCAGTATTTGAAAACGTTGTATCACAAAAAAGGATTTGAAATTTATATCTTCTAATTTTCATTCTTTTAATGGAATAATAACTGTATTCGTCTGTTTCTTACCGAAAGAACTGAGAAATTTTGGAATTCTAATTAATTAACTTTCCACTGTCTTCATAGGTAATAGCTACAGATATTTAATTGGGGTAAAAGTTTGCCATCCCAATGAACTGTCACGAAGTCAGGGATGTTTTCGTTAAATAAATGTTTAATGACTTTTGCACATTCCATTCTTATTTTTTCCCGGGATCATTGGAAACTAGACCGGTTAAAGGAGAGTTCATCAACATTATGATTAAGAACTTCAGAGCTGTAGCCTGAAGAACATACATCGCATCCCTTACAGTTAATTGATATCAGTCTAATACCGCTGACAGTTTTGGTGCAATGAAATCTAGTAGCGTGTGTTGGAACAATTTGTTCTGCTGTTTTTTAATGGAAAAGTAATATCACTATCACTTGGTTCTTGTGAACTGGAATATGCCTCGTTTGATTTTTCAGAAGACGGAAGAACATCAGAACTAGAAGATGTTTGAGCTAACGTTTGATGTTTACATATCTTTTCTTCCTCTCTCGTTTTCTTTTTCTGCACCTTATCTTCCCTCTTCATACATTTCATGTCCGGAAATAGCACACTAAATCTGAACAAGTGCAAGGTCAATTAAGCACGACGTAACATGGTTGTACCATCGATATATATATATATATATATATATATATATATATATATATATATATATATATATATATCAACAATGTTTTATATTAAATGGAACAAAATTAGCGGATATGCGTTCCAAAATTTAGAAGCCAAGAAATAGGGGCTACCCTAACATACATCACATTGCACATATACGGCAACTCGTCCTCTAAAGCTCTCAATACAACCTCAGTCAGGTGGAACGAACTCTGTTGTAGTTGTAGTGTTCGAACGCGATTGTTGCAAAACGCAAGTTCGCTCGAGTCTGCAGTAAGCGGCGGCCGTTATGAGTGAAACAGCATAATCCGATCAGATCGCTTCTCTCTTATTCACGACTGGTAAAGAGTAGCTACTTTTTTGTTAAGAAGGAAGGTATAGCTATGGAATTCAAGGATCAATATTAGGTCCCCTACTTTTTCTAGTATTCATAAATGATCTTGCCCCCCTAATAAAAAATGTAGGTCATCCCATATTATTTGCAGATGACACAAGTATAGTAATTACAGCCAATAACTCCAACACATTCCCATCTTTAACAGAGGAAATTCTCTTCAAAATATGTGACTGGTTCTCAGTCAATAAATTAGTATTAAATTGTGACAAAACCAACACAATTCAATTTAAATCCAGTCCAAATTCAACCTCGCAAATTTCTAGCGCAATAATTAACAATAGATCCCTATTAGAAACAACAACAACTAAATTTCTTGGCTTAAAAATCGATAATGTGTTAAATTGGAAAAATCATATTAAAGAAATTACCCCCAAACTAAATTCAGCATGTTTTCCTATTACATCTATGCAAAAGATTGTAAATATCAATACCTTAAAAACAATATATTTTGCATACTTTCACTCGGTAATGAATTTTGGAATAATATTCCGGGGAAATTCCACAGATAGTAACAGTATATTCCTATTAAAAAAGAGCAATTACAGTAATAGTAGGTGCCAAATCTAGGGAATATTGTAGAACTATTTTCCAAAAACTACAAATAATGCCCATGGCTTGTCAGTATATCTTTTCATTAATAATCTTCCTCTTATGTAATCGTGAAAACTTTGTAACTAATTCAACAGTTCATAGCATAAATACACGTCAAAAAATGGCTTTCATACTCCATCGGCAAGTCTATCGGGCTATCAAAAAGGAGTGCGTTATATGGCAGTAAACAATTTTAATAGCCTCCCTATTGATATAAAAATTAAACTCAAAACATAAGATTATTTAGGGCCAAATTAAAGAAGTTCCTAATTTCTCACACCTTCTATTCTGTAGGTGAATTCATGACATTCAATAACGCTTCATGGAATTGATACTAAAACTTTGTGTTGTATTAGTACACTATACTGTAAATCTCTTTGTTTATATTATATTTCATCTAGACTATGACTATAAATTAAGACTTTATAATAGTATTAAGTTTTTTGACTTCTTCCATAGGCTATTCTAGCTGTGAAACAATGTATGAATACCATGGAATGTTAATAAATACAATACAATCTTATATTATGTTCTATTACACATTTTTACGTGTAACATTTTAATATCAGAAAATATTTTACAAATAAACATGACGAAAGTTTTGGTAAAGTAATACTGTATGAGTCTGCAAGAGAGAAAGTTTTAGAAGAACTAAAGGAAAAAATAGGATATCAACAAGAAGTGATCGATATCACATGTCGTCAGCACATTATGCGTGAAAGTTGCAGAATTGCGCGACATATGATCGACCAACTAAGAGTATTTGTAGATATATTTAAAATGAGGCAGTATCAAGCGAATGTAAACAACTTTCCCACTTTCCTCCACTAAAAACTGTCGTGAAGACTGATGAAGAAAATCTTCTTATCAAATGTAGGGCTCTTCTTGAAGACGTTACAACAGAATTCACTGGTAGGTTTGGAGAGATAGTAACAATGGACAAGGAATGGAGTTTTTCTGCAATCCTTTTGGGTTGCAGCCGATAGAAGCTTCTGAAGATTTTGAGCTTGAACTGATAAATTTACAGAATAGCACGCCACTTAGAGTTTCGGTGAAATCAGGAATCTAACTGCTCGCTAAGCTGTCTAAGTCAGAATTTCCAAATCTGTCTAATAACCATATTTGCTTTCATATAATGCTTCCAAATTTGAACCAGATTTTAATGCAAGAAAGGAGTGTAAAAACTCTAAACGTACAGAAAGATCTCAGGAGTAAGTTTATTTCTTTTTTTGTGACATGTAAAACAATTACTTCCTTGAATTTGTGATTGTTTAGGAATAGAGGATAATAGGCCTATCTTCTGTAAATAGAAGCATTCTTTTTAATATGTAAAAAACTCTCACGTTCTATGTTTCAAATAAGACAAATATTAACAAATAGTGTAATAATAAATAAGTTCTGCAGTTACCGGTGCATTTGTAGTAGCTTGAAAAGATTGTGTTCAATTTATGTTGGCAGTACTAGGTAATATCGTATTCTGATTAAGAAAGCTTGACAACAATAGAGTTTTAGTATTTGTGTTTAGCTACAGTTTGCATAAAACTACTATAATTATTGCATCATGCGTCATTCTGACAAACAAATCATGGAATAGACGTGACGACCACCTGCATGAGCCGCCACAGCGCACCGTGGCAGTGAACTGCTTCTGTAGCATATATACAAACAACTTGTAACTGCTGAGGCTGGCTCCGTCCGACTTTCTTTGAGTCAAGGTTTTTAGAACTTCGTGAGCACGAGTTACCCATCCATGTACATACCGGTAGTCTACGTAAGACAATTCCTACACTCATAGTAAAATATAAATGGTCGTGAATTTAGTTTGGAACCTTTTATGTTTTCTGCTATAAACCAAGTTGATCCTTAAATGGGACCACCGCAATTATAACGAGATTAAGCCACATTATGAGAAACAATTTACTTTCGCATACAAATTCCCACTTAGAGGAAGTAAATGCGACGAGCAAAGCTGTTCGAAAATAACTTTCATAACGAAGCATTGGCTAAGCAAATTGGCTCGCTATCAATGGCGTACATTAAACTTGTGCATTTCTTTGTAAAACTTTATGTATTATTCAGCCCGGACAGTTGGCACATTGCAGCACAAGTTTTTCAATTACACTTTAAAGTTTGTAAAATCCCTTGTTAGTCTCGTCGTCTTTCACTTCAAATTCTTGTGACGTCCCTTTACAGCGAGATAATTTCCATTCACGTTATTCTTGAGAACTTTATTAGTAAATCGAAAATTCGGAGAAACGAAATACGACAGAGCATGTCTGTAACTTGTACAACGTACCCTTATTTCACATTTGTCTTGACTCTTCCTATTGTCACACTTCCCCCAGTCTCTCTTTCCTTCCATCCTTTCCATGTTCCGCTTTCACTCTTTTCTCTTTCCTCCATCCTCATTTTTTTTAATTCTCCTTTTACCTGTACTTCTTTCTTCCTTTTTCTTTTCTTCCTTCACAACTTCCTATTCTCTATCTCAACTCCCTCGCTTCCTATTTTATCTTCTTCAATCTCTTCTTCCTTTTCTTTAATTTCCTTTTAACTGCATTTCCTTTCCTCCATTCTGTCATTCATCTCTGCCTCATATCATTTCACATGTCTTTCCTGCATTTCATCTTATCTGCTTTCCTATGTCCTCTCTCTTCCTTCCCTCTTTTCTTCCTCTCCTATCTCATTCTCTCTCTTTTTCTCATTCCTTGATATTTCTTCTCCCCCTCTCTCCTTTTTCCTTTCCGCCCATATTTTCTTTCTTCCTTTTTCTTCTTTCTTTCCTTCCTCCGTTCCTTCAATCCTGCCCTCTTTTTCTTTCACCCTAGCTAACTCTCTCTCTTCCGGCATATCTAGCTTTGGACTTTTTTTTATCCTTTTCCTATTTATTCATTTTTACTCTTTTATTCTATATTTTTCCCCCTCAACCTTCTTTCTTTCCTGTGCCATACTTTGAATTTCATCTCCTCCTTTCCGTTTTTCTTCTTTGTCTTCCTTTTCCTTCTTCTTCTTTTCCCTATTTACTCCTTTCTACTTTGGTCCTTTCTTTCAATGCTCCTTCCTCTATTATTCCTGCTTTAATTTCTTTTTTCCATTAATTTCTACCTTCTTCTGTTCCTTTATTTTTCCCTTCTTTGTTTCTATCTTTCGCACCTATCAATATTTATTTCGTCCCCTCTATTTGTTTGACTTTCTCTTTACATTTTCGTTCGTGATATTTTTATTTTTCCTATTTTATCATATCTAAAACATTCTGCAGATCTCTTTATGCTCTCTTAATACATGTAATCAATTGATACTGTTCTCCAACCAGGAGATTACCCGTGAAAGGAATATGAAATATTAGGACGACTGGTCAGAGGACGTGTCCTTCAGCGCTTCCTTCTCTGTATCGATTTTGATGTCACTGCCGCTTGTAACAAGAATGAGACAAAACTCGAAGGAGTCTGGTGTCCACTTGTGTCAGCTGCTGAGTGTACGATGCGGATATTACGGTGGAACCTGCCGACTCAACTGTCATATGTTTGCAGTTGCTCCTGTCATGCGGAGAAGTATATCGTCTTCGTCGCAACTTGTTGGTCCATTCGGGGAGAAAAATAGAACTTCTCGCAGAAGTTTCTACGGAAGAATTGCCTGTGCTCGTCGCTCGTCTTCACCTCAGTGTTCATTTTCTTCGTTGCTGCACACTGAACTGAATTTAACATAGTTCTACTTGAAGATTTTTAATGGTTACGTTAGATTGCAGATATTTACACTTCACGGCGCATTCAGACAAGCATATCAAAATACGTAGTAATTTAAAGAAATATTTGCCACATGCGAAGAAATGACATAACTATAAAGACTACGGTCTGGTAATAAAGTCCATGGAGATAATAATTATTACTGTGGAGGTGCCAGTGTCATCCTACAGAATTTTAAATAATAAATTAATTCATAATGTTGCAAGCTGCAGCTAAAATTTCCGACAGTGACAGCTGTGCTCCCAACTAAATGAAATATGAAAATACGGGATAATAAAATATCTAACAGGTACAGGGACATCATTTTATTTTTAATTAAATTTTTATTGTACCTGAGTTTTTGAATATACTTTACTCCCACCCCTTCTACTAATGAAGTTCAACCGTCCTCTGCAAAGATCCAAGACCGCATATACAGCCATAGTAGCCTTGCGGTCATAATAAACAGTACGTTTCAAAAATATTTTCGCGTTTTCCATTGACGAAAGAGCTTTCAATATTGCAGAATTTTCCATTTGCCTACGTCGCATCCCGGTTTCCCCCACCAGCTTCTATTCGCCTCTCTGTAAATGCTAGTGGCTGGGCTGTCTTAGCTCTTTCCTGAGAACATTAATTTCTGTTAGGAATTGGACGTCTATGTAATATTATACCCATACAATTGGTTAAAATAACTTAAATAAAAGTGCCTCGTTAAGTAATTAACTGTCATGTGATTTCCTCCCTTTCTACGACGCTGAAACGTAACCACTTGGACGGACAGTAGATAGCTTGTCTGAGTAATTTTATCTTTTCGGATTGGGCAGAAGTGAAGATTGAATTTACAGTACGTAAGGTACTCTTTTATAGAGAAGGTACGTACAGAATTATTTCAACAGGAGTTACTGATACGAAGTACGTACCTGTAATTGGAATTACGTACAATAGTCTATAATGCGATAATATGCACATTAGAACTGAAGCCTGTATCGAAATGAACGGCCACCATTTTCAAAAATGTGTTTAAATATCCATATTATGATTATTTTTCAATTTAACTTCATTCTCTATATTGAACGCTAATGTCCTGTAAACAGTATAATATACACTGCATAATGAATACGTCCGCATGGACAGCTCAGTTCGTGAGTAAAAACACTCATTGTTAATATTGTACTGTATTTTGATTAAACAGAAACCTAATGAAAATTATCAAACTCTAAATCGCGATATTTCCTAGTTTACGTAAATGGATGAACTACTTTTCTTCCCTCCTATACCTAGTAAAGTGATTTGTTTGTATATTACGCCAGTATCATCGAACTCCAGTCGTGCAAGGACGTAGGAAACGGTGTTTTCGGTTCTTAATCGTTGACCCAAAGGTATAGCCAGGTTAATATTAGAAATGTTAGTAAAAATAAAATGATGTCCCTGTGTATCTTACTTCAGAAGAAATGTCTTTGCGGTGGCTGAGTGGTGTAGAGAACTTTTCCCTGTTACGTAAGCGGTCCGGATTGGAGTCCCGGTGAGATTTAAAATCTTCCAATTAAAAAATCCATAGCGACATTCGTGGTGCAAAAGCTCGCAGTTATTTTCAGGGTCTTCCGTTCCCTTACCTTAGGAATCATTTTCATTCCTCCGAACTTCATTCCATAGCTTTCTCCGTTCGCCAGCGGGCGAAGCATTGCGCAGAAGATGGTCTAGGAATGAAGTGAATTACCTAGTTCCAACGTGTTCTCAATGAACTTTATTGTAGTCAGCCAGTGTGGGTTCGACCTATCTTTTCCGTATAATAGCATATAACAGTCGTGGAGAAAATGTGACTCGCGAGCACATTTCGGTTCGCAATGATAGCTATGCATTTCTCTTGCTTCCTACCTCCTCCAACCCCCATCCTCTCACTCACTGGAGTCAAACTCCGTTCCATTTGTATTTGTCTCTGACCTGCGAGTGGCGTATCGTCGCAATGTCTCTCTCGAAACCATGTACCTCTACAAAAACGAAAGTTTCAAGTAGGATGGGAGGACGCATTTTTTTTTGCTGCCAATAAGATGAGAATATTAAATGTATGATTTGTTCACAAGTATTACGAGGAAAACAGTTGTGTAACATAAAACGGCATTATACTACATGTCACTCATGAAAATTTAAAAGGTTAAATATTATTATTATTATTATTATTATTATTATTATTATTATTATTATTATTATTATTATTATTATTTGCTGCTTGTTGTTTAGTCAATTGTCCGAAGACAGGTCTGAACCTCACAAGTGATACCAACAAGGCATCGCTTATGAGACAATTAAGCCAGGAAATAATAGAGTAGGATGATCATTTTCTTTCACCCTCCATTGCATACATCGCCGACTATCTACATATTACACTAATCAGACTTCAGATAAGCAAACAATATTTCCTGACACATATCGTCAAGTGAAATGTATCTACATGACAGGCAGAACCTCAAGGAGAGGATTATTATTATTATTATTATTATTATTATTATTATTATTATTATTATTATTATTATTATTATTATTATTATTATTAATTTGCTTACTGAAGTATCGCATAGTGAATAAGTTTTAATGCTGAGACGACATGATAATAGTCAACCCTCATTACATTTATGATTTATAGACAACCCTTAAATTCAGGACTAAAAACGGACAGCTCCCTGTCACTTAACATTCCTCGTTAAGCACGCATTCAAGTGATTAATGATGAGAAATTGTTCATATATGAAGCGAAAATGACAGAGAGCCGTGGTGTAACGGCAACATCTCCAACACATCTGTTGAGCTGACAGTCTGAACATTTCGTTGCAGGGGCTTACAGAAAAAAGGCCTACTTGCGGTTTAGTGCTTAACATTGCAGCACAAAAGACTGCGTAAAATATAAACTACAGGTGATTAATGTATAAGATGCATGATACATAGTGCTCTACCCACGGGCATGTCTTTCACTCCAAACCCAGCATTCTTCAATCTTTCCTATTTTCTGCTTTCCACTTAATCTCCGCATATGATCCATATGTATTTTAATGTCGTCTATCATGTAATACGAGTATCTTCTTCTGCCCCGAACTCTTTTGCCTACACTATTGCTTCCAGTGCATCCTGCAGTAGCCAGTTTCTTCTCAGCAGTGACCCAAACCATTCATTTTTCTCTTCCTGATCAGTTTCAGCATCATTCTTTCTTCACCCACTCTTCCCAACACAGTTTCACTTCTTATTCTGCCTGTACATTTCACACGCTCCATCCTTCTCAATATCCACATTTCAAATGCTTCTATTCGCTTCTCTTCATTTCGTCATAATGTCCATGTTTATGCCTCCATACAATGTCACACTCCACACAAATCACTTCACTAGTCTCTTTCTTATGTTAGTTCTTTATCCAGATGTCCAGAAGATGCTCCTTTTTCTATTAAAAGCTTCCTTTGCATTGCTATCCTCCTTTTGACTTCCTGGCAGCAGCTCATGTTACTGCTTATAGTACACTCCAAGTCTAGTATTTGAAGTTGTCCACTTGCTCTACTGCCTCATTTAGTATTCGCACGTTTACATTCTTTATTTTTCTTCCGATAACTATGATCGTTTTTTTTTAGCATTTATCTTCATCCTATACTGCCCACAACTGTCATTTAGCTCCAGTAGCATATCCCTTAGTATCGTCTCCTCTTCTGCTAACAACGCTATATCATCAGTAAATCTAATGCACTTTTTTTCTTCTTCCTCCTACTATCATCCCTCCCATGTTCTGAACACAGTTCTTCACTAAATTCTCCAAGTAGATTTTGAACAGGGTTAGTGATAAAGGGCATCCTTGTACTCCTCTCCCTATTTCAATTCCTTCTGACTTTTTTCTCCCATCCTGACTGATTCGTTGGTTTAATTTACTGTCAATTAAAACTAGCAGAACATATTTTTAAATTGAAATACTAAAATTCTTCTCGGGTTCTCAGCCAGTTGAGTTTAATTATACATATTCCGAAGTGATATAGTGTTAAAAGTTGTGTAATCAAGATGAATAATCAAGACAATACAAGTCATTTAATACACAAATACAGGTCGGAGCGGAAATAGAGCAAGTGGCGCCAACACCAACAACGACTAGTTCTGAAGATGACCCATAAATAGGTCGAAACATGTAAACGAGGTACGTTGAAATTTAACACAGGAAAAGTCTTACATATTCCTGAGTTTAATTGTTGCTTCCAAGCTTTCGATGACTAGATCTGCCATCAGAGATTGAAGAAGATGGCAGAGCTAGTCATCAAAAGCTTATAAGCAACAATCCAACTGACCTGGCTGAGAACCAGAGAACAAATATTCCATATCTAAGGCTGGCAAGGCCTCAAGCCTTACATATTTTAATTGTATATTTTTCAGGTTGACTAAGCACATATTAATGCACTGAGAATTTGCATGTATTTCAAACAGTCGTGTTTCCTGGGTTGTGGAATGTACAGTTTATGTAAATATACGAAAATAAAATTTGGAGCTCTCTTTTTGTATACGTTTCGCTTACAACACACTGCGCATGTGCAGTAAACAAGAGCTCCTGTATATACGCTATAAGTGGACAGCCGTGCGAAATTGTTGTCTACATAGAAGTGGAACCCTTGAAGACTCGCTCCAAATTTTAATTCCGCATCTGTGCATATCGTGTGGCGTCAAGGGTAGAACTTATTTAACCGTCATAATAAAATGGTTTGCAGACCGCTATACATTTCCATACTGATGTTAGTTGAAGACAAGATCGCGGAGTCTGAAAAACTCTTCGTTCGTGAGGAAACAAGAAAATTCGTTCATTATTCATTCATTGCTTTCTGATAAAGGGCAGGTCCTTCATTGTAAACCCAGCATTCTCCAATCTTCTCTTTCAGCCTCTGTTTCGATCCTTGTATTTCAATTTTAAGCAAGAAAAGAACCTACATTAAGGGAACCAGGTAATGATTAAAGATAAAAAAAAATCCGATTTTTTATTTTGTATTTTAAAATAAAGTCCAAAACTGCTCTTTAAAACAATATAAATATTATGGGGGTATTTCTGCATATAACTTAAGCCTTTTAAATGACCTCTTTAAATATGGCGGTGCGTATAATTCATACATTATTCTTTTTTTAAAATGCAGTTTTCAATATGTTGACATTTTTCAAACTTAAGTGCATTTTTCTCTGAAACTACTGAATCAATTTACATGAAACTTTTACAGTGTTTTCTGCAGCCTGTGTTCTACATAGTACACCTAAGGGTTTAAGAATATCACACACACAACACGAGAAAAAAAAAATATATAGGCATTGAAAAAAAAATTGTAAAAATGTTAAGCAAAGTTCAATATTTTTCTGTTTCACTAGAGGTGAAATATTTAACTAAATTTAGCTTTATAATTTACAATACACATTACTAGATAACTTAAAAAATTACAAGGTATATGAGTGAAGATTGTAGCAAGTAATGTGCACCTGAAGAATGAGGTACACTTAGCAAAGTGGGAAAACAGGTTATTAGTTAGGATCTTTCTTTTGCACTTGGATACGAAACAAATTAGTTGTCTTTTCTATCACTGAATTCAGAATGATTGATTATATAAGCCTGGAAATTTTTATTCCATTCTGAGCACTAGACGCCTAGAAATACTGAACTAAACTTTTGTAAAGAAATTTTTTAATCGCACAGGCATCACTACCCAGTTCCCTTAAATGGATAATGAATAAAATTAATCCAAAATAAAGGAAACAGAACAGGAAACTTACAAAAATAATAAAATAACAAAGAAAGAATAGAACCAGGGTACGAAAAAGAAAAACAGAAAGCCGAAAAAAGTAATAAAGAGAGAAGTAAGAGATAACAGGAAAGAATTAAGGAAATAGATAAGGTAGAGTAATAAAGAGGTAATGAAGAAAAAGAGAAACAAACGTAAGTCTGGAGCAAGAAAGAATAAAAGAAAAGAAAAACGAAATAATTGGATCAAATAAACGGAGGAATTACACAATTGAAGAAAAATAAAATAAAGTAAAATGTTAAGGCAGGAAAACAGTTAAAGAAGCAAATATTAAAAAAAGTCAGGAAATAGGAATTTTAGTGAAAGAAGCGAAAGAGATAGATATTGAAGAGATAAGACGATAGAAGTGGGAGAAAGCTGTAAATGATCGAAGTAGGAAAGAAAGAAAAAAAATGAGAGCAGGAAAAAATGAGTGGGATCAAGTAAATAATACAGCGAAAATAGAATTAGAAGATAATAATAATAATAATAATAATAATAATAATAATAATAATAATAATAATAATAATAATAATGTTTTATTTTCGCTGGCAGAGTTAAGGCCATAAGGCCTTCTCTTCCACTCAACCAGCCTTAATCAATACAATACATAAATTTAAATTACAAATATTTTCACTACACTTAAAGGTTATCCAGCAATAATCTTCACTACACATTTATTTAAATTTAGATAAATCTATAAGGTAAAGTAGTAACTTAATTTATGAGCTAATTTAATTCAATGAATTATAATTAATTTAATATTTGAGATAGCTAGTAAAATGATGAAAATTAATTTAATATAAGCTTACTAGGACTATGTTACAGGGAGAATATATATATGTCTATTTCTATAATGAGAATATCAATGTAATTGCCGTTAGAGGTTTTGTAAATCTATTTAGAGAAATTAAAGATAATAATAATAAGAATGGACAGATGTTAGTTTCATTATAAGTAAGAAATATTAATCAGCAATTCATCTGTTAAGTAAGAATTTATGTAATTTTGACCTAAATGAAGCTATTGTCCAACAACCCCTTATATCACTCGGAAGCGAGTTCCAATTTCTAGCAACTGAAACTGTATAGGATGAAGATACGTAATGAAATAAATTTATAGTAGGGTAAACTGTATAGTGATTGACCACTTAAGCTAATGAATAATAAAACAATGAAATAGCGGAAAACAGTGGTAACTTATTGAGAGAATTTTAAAGGCATTGGGTCAAGTGAAGATTCAGAAACAAATCAAAATCAATAAACAAAAGAAAAAATAAAATTTTAATGCAAAGATAAATTAAATAAACACAACAAGTCCACTTTTACAGTTATTGACCGTCTACTGCACAGTTATTGACCACACGCTTATTAGTGATTGACCGTCTACTGCACAGTTATTGAATACTCATTTATTAGTGATTGAACAACACATTTTCACAATTTTCACTTTTTTCTTGTCTGTTTCGTTTCTCTTCTTCTGATCTTTTTCATTAAGGACTATTCGCCACCGGCGTAGCTCTGTCGGCAAAGGTGTTTGCCTGCCGATCCGAAGTTTCGTTCGGGCGCGGGTTCAATTCCCGCTTAGGCTGATTACCTGGTTGGGTTTTCCGAGGTTTTGCCCAACCGTAAGGCAAATTTCAGGTAATCTATGACGAATCCTCGGCCTCATCTCGCCAAATACCATCTCGCTATCATCAATCCCATCGACGCTAAATAACCTCGTAGTTGATACAGTGTCGTTAAATAACCAAGTTAAAAAAATAAGAAAAGAACTCTTCTTTTCTTTCATTTCTTATTCGATTCCTTTCTTCTCTTGCCTCTTCTTCCATTTTTCTCTTTTGTGCCTTATCAGAAGCAAGTGTGTGTCATTTCTCTGATGTTATTACAAATGGCTTCACCCAGCACTGGACGAGGACCAAAGAACACTTTTCCTTCAACGAGATATTTGTTTCTGGACGCTAAGGTTGCTTTTAGGACACCAAACTTCTTGGCAGCTTCATTTAAATCAAATCCACTGCGGACAGGTTCTGTAGCGTTTCGTAAAGCTTCCCTATATAATGCACTTTACCTGGCTTAGGCATTATAATATAGTATCAGTCCTGTAAATATCCCCATCATTTAACCGATAACATATATAGAATTGAAGCACATTGGTCATTATTCTAACAAATAATTTATGAACGACCAATCACTGTAGTTTGCGGACATACACTTTATAGTGATTGACCACGGGGCATTTTTATGTCATATAAAAACTTTAACAAAATAATATTCTGTGGACGGAAACCTTATACCTTTTCTCACACTGTGAGTGTAAAAACGAGCACCAGAATTTATGTATCCTTTGCAGAATAAATAAATTATTGCGTGCATTATTCTTAGCAATTTCTCTAGTTACTTACACTTGTTTAGGTTCAGTTGCATTTCCAATCGATTTCAGTCCTCTCAGACAACAGACACTAACTCAGTGGGATGAACAGCGACAACTAACCACAAATAAGGGTTGTTACTAGAGGTATATGCAGCAAAAAGTGAAATCACGATCGTGGTTTATTCACAATATACTTGAAAAAAGGAACCGGTCAATCACCGTATACTGGTCAATAACTACCTAGTTTACCCTAAACACAGAAAGGTAAAATTCAGAGCGAAAATACACAAGTCGTTACGTAATAGAATATGTGGAAATAAATAAGTAAACAGATGAAAGAATGAATGAGCGAGTGTAAAAGGAAAGGAAATAAATTTGTGCGCAAACAAACATAGTAGCAGACTCGTAGGATGTTAATCCACGCCTACGCCTGTGACTCAAAGTAAGGAAAGAGAAAAGATGTGATAAGAATACAATAGATGACATTCCCAGACACCTCGAGTTCCTGGAAGAATGTTTAAAATACAATCCCAGTTCTCTGGCTTAATTCGAAGTGTTTTAATATGTAACAGATGTTTACTATGTACTGTTAAAAACTATGCAAAATTTATATCGTACTATTTGCGCGTATCTATCTTTTTCATTATCAACGTCATTTTCATAAACATTTAGTCTCCTAAGATCGGTGTATGCCCACAAGTATTGAAGTTTTTTTTTTTAATTCTACCATTTCAATGTTTAGTAAGTTTTGTTATAGGATTACAACATGAATAACTTAATTCATAAGTCTCGTTCGATACATTTTATATCGCCTGGCAGTTTACTTTCTCATTCGAAGTAATATTTCCAATTTAGTAAGTGCATACCTCGATTCAAAATAACCATTTTATTTAGACAACATACAACGTAAGAATCTGATTTTGACTCCATATAGGACTGTTAATACTTTTCAATAATGGGTCACGTTCTACTCCTTGATATGGCATAGTTTTTTAACGGGAAAAAATGTTTAAATATGGTGAAAACCAGTTAATTTAAAACAAACATGCTTTCCTTTAAAACACCATAATTTTTAAAATGTGAAAAATATATTACATATAATTTAATACGTATTTATGTCCTTATAAGTTCTGTGACGCCATTTTTAAAGCTCTAGTGCACATGGGCTTCAAATTACACTAAACTTTGATGGCAATTCCCCGTAACTTTAATTTCTTTGCTTTACTTTCATACAAAAGTCATATCTTCGGAGCTATTAACGCTACATGCATGATATTTAGTACATATATTGTTTAGGCTATGAAGACATTTTCTCTGGAGTAGAAACTTGTTACTTTGTTGCATTTGAAAAAATATGCTTTACATCTCTATAAAAGTAACTTCAAAATTCATTCTTAAAATGTAATTGTTCATTTTAAATTATGAAAGCCAATTTCAAAGTTACGGTAAAGACATTTTAAGGAACGTGCTGCTAGGAGTAAAATGTCGTAGAAATTGTGAACTTATCTACTGTTGTAGATATTCCCAGACGTTTCGTCTACTGCGTGTTCAGTTCAAAGTGTGTCATGGTTCGCTGTATGCCGTCATGTGGCTAGCCGATGAGCCTAGACAATTCAATCTTCCTACACTTCCGCAGAGGCGTATTAACTCTGTGCAAGAGAAGTTGCCTAGCAAGTACGGCGTTCATTCTGAAGAGTACTTACCGATACGTACGGTAACGCTGGTAATGGCAGGAATGTGAACTGTTTGGAAACACGTACTGGGGTGAGATTTTTCTTACTGTCGGGATATGGGGAGAGGGTTAAGACAATTACTTACGTACAGTATTTGTTGACATTAACTTCGATGGTTAACATGGACACGGAGCATTTGATTTGTATTGTGGAATGTTGCCGTACGCAACCGATGATAACAAATACCCTGCGTACGATTTTCCCGCGCAAAACACAGTTCGAAAGAGGTTATGGTAGCACACAGACCGTACAGACCGCCATCTGTTGCTACGACGTTCAAATCATACCGTACATGATTTCAAGTTCAGATTGAACGCCTTGATTAATAGGCAACTTCTCTGACATAAAAGCTGAAACTCGCTTCAAATCGCTGACTCACAACAGTGACGTCATGACACACTTTGAAATGAAACACCCAGTACAGCGGCAGACATCTTCAGTGGTTAGGTAAGCTAGGTCGAAGTCTTCTGCTAGGGGTACCTGTGGCAACTGAAGATGTAGACGAAACGTCTGGGAATATCTACACCAGTAGACCACGGCATCTTAGCCCAGAAGTTCCATTTCAACTATTTATAAAGCTGATATAACTGATTACCTTTCGAATTAAGGTTTCTAAAGCAATTAAGGCTATTTGAAACCTTGTGATCTTACATAATTCAGTTTGCAGGGATAGCTAGGGAGCCCGAGGACTTAACACAGCTGGAACAAGAAGAGGCGTTTAAGACTTTCTTTTATCGAGGCATAGAGCACTTTACGCAGAGCTACGATGGCCTTATCCGCGGGTCCTGCCCGAGGATACCGTGCTTGCGCGTGCGCCAAGTAGTACAAGGACAAGCAGATCGATGTGAGCCCCCGACGTCGGGACGATCCCATGACTTGTACAAACAAGTGGCCGCCAATCAGACGCGCTCATTTGTATTCTGTCGCTTGTTCATCACCATGTGTTCCCTTACACACTTCCTACTCTGTTTTCTTTCCTCTGTCCCTCAATAGTCGTAACTCTTCTTCGAGTTTCTATCTTGTCCTTCTATATTCATAACTTTTCTTTTAAAATTTGTTATTCAACAACTCCTTTAAGCGTTTCTTAACTTCATCTCTCATTTATTTATTTTTTTTTTTGCTTCTTCCCATATATTCTTTTTAACTTAGTACTAATTTCTTATCATTTCCTTTGATTTATTTGTCCCTTAAGGGTATATGTGCGTGAACGACCACAAATATTGTCAGAAAATGCAGGCTCTAGATTTCTAAAATTTTATAAGGAAATGAACTCACAATTGAATAAAAATTACAAGGTACCACAAAAAGATCTGATAAAAGTATAAAAAATACTAATAATATTTTTTAGAATTCACTTTTTACTTTAAATTAAATTTTCCAAAATTTTCAAAATTTTCACACATATTATTTCATAACTCCACAATCATTAGAGATAGAATTCTGAAATTTTGCACACTGATTTAACATGCATTTGTGCAAAAGGTAGACTACAATAATGCCCATTTCTTTGGAAATAGAAAAATTAGGTCACAAAACATTATGTAAATTTTAATATATTTTATACAGGACAAATAAAAAATTAATTGTATTAAAATAAACAACTCTACATGTCTGAGAGTAGTCTACTTTTCAGAAATAAGTGTTTATTACATGCAGGAAAAATATTAAAGATGTCAGAGAGACAATAATGTTATGGTTACCAAATGATGTAACTGCAGAATTTTTTTTTCATACTTTGATAAAACTGGTTTGAAAAATATTATTAGTAACCTTTTTATACTTTTATCATATATTTAAGTTCTAATAAGTCTTGTTGTTTTACCTTGTAATTGTTGTCCAATTATGAGTTCATTTTCTTATAAAATTTTATAAATTTAGAGCCTGCATTTTCTGATAATATTTGTGGTCGTTCACGTACATATACCCTTAAGTTTTTGTTCCTTTGATGAATCATCTATTTTATTGTTTTATAGGAAACAACTTATAATACTAATCAACACAAATGGTCAGTCGTCTCTCTTAATTTCACTTCTTTGTTCCTTCACTTACTAGTTTATTTTCTATTCGCTCCTAGTTTCTGTATGTTGTTATTTTTATTAATCTTATTTTATTTATTTTTTAGCTTCTTAATTCTCCTTTCTTCACAGATCTTGCTTTATTTTATCATATTTTACCTATTTTTCGTACCTTATTTTCTATCTATATGTTGTTATATAGTTGAGGCAGAAGATGAAAACAGACGATAGACAACATTAAGACATATAGATATATGGGAAGACTAAGAGAAAAGATTGCAGAATACTAGGTTTGAAGTGGCAGACCTGAACATGGACAGAAAAAAATGTATGAATGAATATATTGATATATTTTTTACTGTTTATTTTTATCTTTCTACGCTGCATTGATTTGGTACCACATGACATATTAATAGATAAGTTAAGTAGGCTAGGAATAGATAAAAGAGTGATGCTATGGATCCAAGAATTCTTAAAAGGTAGAACCCAGAGAGTTAGAGTAGGTCATGAAATATCGGAAATTGGGAATGTAAGTTCAGGCGTGCCACAGGGCAGCGTTCTGGAGCCATTACTATAATATACGTAAATAACTTATACCAGAATATTACATCAAATGTGAGGCTATTTGCAGACGACTGCATTATCTACAGAAAGATCAGAAATAATTCAGATGTAGATGCTATTCATATTCAAACAGACTTGAATAAAATTTATAACTGGGCGTTGATGCGTAGGATGAAAATAAATGATTCAGAAAGTAAATCCATAACATTTTGTAATACCCGAGAGGAAACTAGTCTTAATTACGAATTCAATGGTGTTGTAATTCCGCAAGAACAATGTTGTAAATACCTAGGAGTGTATCTAAACTCCAAACTTTCTTGGGGAGAGCATGTTTATAATATTACGGGTAAAGCATGGAGGGCACTTCACTTTATCATGAGAATCTTGAAAAAAAGGCTAGCCCCAAATCGAGGGAAATGCATATCTAACGTTAGTGCGACCGTTAATGGAATACGGAACTACATGTTGGGATCCCTATAGAATATGTCAGGTAAATTCCTTAGAAAGAATCCAATATAGGGCAGCTAAATTTGTTAAATTAAAAAGGTAAAAGAGAAGATAAAAGAACTTAAATGGGAAACTTTGGAAAACAGACGTAGGAAAACTAGAATAACATCATTGTATAGGGCACATCTAGACATAACGGCTCGGTTAGAAAAGCCAACGTACTATGGTAGGAACGATCATGATTTTAAAATCAAATGTATGAAACAGAAAACGGATGTAGGTAAATTCTCATTTTTAAATAGAACTATAAATGATTGGAATGCAGCGGTCTTTGAGGGCTGTCCTTCCTTAAGGAGATTCAAGAATAACTTAAAAAGTTGTGTATAAAGTGTAAATTAAAATTAAGGTGACATTTAACATTTAATTTTTTAAGGTGACATGTATTTATTTAGCCAGAAGAGTTACTCCCTTGGTTTGAATTGTAAATTATTTAAAAATAGCGTGTAAGAGGGTCTTAGACTAGAAATGTTTAGCTTAAATGTAGTTCTGTTTATAAGTATGCATAAGGGTGAAAGTATTTGACTTATTTGAACTGTTGTATCAGTGAAGCGAGGTGAGTTAGCGAAGTTATGGTTTTACAGTGCAGTGAATAGTTCCGATCAGTGATAATTTATAGTGTAAATGAAATGTGTTCTATAGTGTCAGTGGAATGTGTTATAGAGGGTCAGTGAAATGTATCCTAAAGTGTCAGTGAAATGCGTCATAGTGCCACTACAGTGAGTGAGATGAGAGTAAAGTGAAAGACTATTATCAGTACCAATGTGAAACTTATGTAGGGTCTATACATATATAGGTTGTATTGTAAAATTAGGTTCACTTATTAATTAGGTTATTTTATGTATTATTATTAATTGTAATTATGTATTCAATTGTATTGTGTATTGTTATTGTATTATGCATTGTATAGATTGTATTGTGTATTGTTTATATTGTGTATACCACTGCCACCGGGTGCTTGCCCACTTGCAGTGTAAATAAATATATACAACGGAACGGCTTAATTTTACGTCTGTGTTCCTTCATTTACTAGTTAATTTTCGTTTCTTTCCTAGTTTCTGCATGTTGTTATTTTTATTAATCTTATTTTAATTTTTTTAGATTCTTAATTCTCTATTGTTTACAGATCTTGCTTCATTTTATCATATTTTACTTATTTTTCGTACCTTATTTTCTTCCTCATATTTTCTATCCATATGTTGTTATATAGTTGGGGCAGAAGAAGAAAACAGACGACAGACAACATTTAGACATGTAGATCATATGCGAAGACTAAGAGAAAAGATTGCAGAATACTATACTAGGTTTGAAGTGACAGACCTGAACATGGACAGAAAAAAATGTATGAATGAATATATTGATATATTCTTTGCTGTTTACTTTTATCTTATACTTTAACCATTATCCCTCTCTTCTTTATTTTCTTTCCTATATTTCTATATTTCTTTCCTCAACGTGTTTCTTTGTTCTTGCCTCCTTTGTATTTCTGAATTTATTTTCTTATCCTACAGGTGCGACCGTAGCTCCATTAGCTAACAGCTTCTTAACAAAGAAATTTTGCTCAGCAAATGTTCCAAGCACTGAGACTTTTGACAGACAAAAACAGTACACGACTATTTTATCAACAGTAATCTCACTAGAGGTTTCGATTTATCTAGAGAAAATCAAAACTCTAGTAGGATTTAATTGACTATTACACGATTAGAAGAAAGTATATAAAGATTAGAAGCAACAAAGTACTCCAATACAATAAAATATTAATTGACTTACGAAAATACAACTGTCTTCAAATGTATTATTGTACCATCTCAACATTACGCTAGATGGCAGTAGTGTGTTATGATTAGCTGTTTTCTTATTATCAGTTGTGACAACTATGGAATCTTCATTGAACTCTGTGGACGGTTACTAGTCAAGAAGGCTTTGTTGATTCAGTTTCATTTTTATTAAAACATATGCATTCCAATTCAATCATCCGGATCCCAGTAATCAACATCAATAAATCTTGGTATTAAACAATCTCTGATACGTGACTACCCATAATATCATATAGCAGAAGCTATAACAAACATAAACTATATAATATAAACAAGTGTTAGAAAAGTTTTAATTAAGGATGATGAAAGAAACAAGGAATAAAAATAAACATGAATAATTTTAAAAGAAACAATTACTGAAAGTACAATTTTCAAATTTGAATGTTTAGTGGTTGGTGGTTCAGTTGATATTATATTGGACTTGTGCGTAAAAGATGTGAAGTCGATGATGTACATGGTGTATGCCTCAACTTATTCAGGATTTCGAATGGTGCTCTTCATTTATTTGTAAATAGAGTTTCAGGAAGTTTGTTTTTGACGTCCAGACCAGTGCAATTTGTAATGGTGGCAAACAAAGAAACAAATGCTAGGGTAGTTATAAAAATAAACAAATGCTAGGGGCGCGATAAAATTAAACAAATGCTAGGGACGCGATAAAACTGTACGATAAGCAGCCATGATTGGTTTAAAGACGTCCTTCCGTACCGTTTTATTGGTAAAAAGTAGTGTGACGTAGTAAAAGTGTAATAGAGTAATTTAGTGTGCTTGTTCTCAATGCAGCGCACTTGACAACAAAGTCATCGAAGTATTTTAACACGACTTTGCTTCGTTGTTACCGATTTTCAATACAGGTAGTAGTTACATAAAATAAATAATGAACCAGTTCGATTTTAAGTTAACGTGTTCCCAAGATTTTACTGCTAGGTTCAAAACATCGTTATAGCATGACTTCTTTTGCTAGAAATTCACAACGGAATAAGCCATCGGCGTAGTTTCTAGATAGAGACTCCGGATCCGAGGTCTCATTTGGACTTGAGTTCGAATCCCGGTTAGATCAATTACCTGTTTGGAATTTTCCGAGATTTTCCCCAACTGCAAGGCAAATAACAGGTAATCCCAGGAAGAACCTTTGGACTCATCGTGAAATATTATTTCCCTGTCATAAATCACACCATTCTAGATAATTTTGTAGTTGATACAGAATTATTAAATAGAAGATTAAAAAGAAAGTAGTAATGTCAGTCCTAAATACTGAATTTCACCTTTATTTCTATTTATTTTTCGACAAACGGACCTATGATATATAATAAATCTAGTAGGCTTTATGGTAAAAATAGTTTTATTTTCTCATCGGACGAAAACCGCACTTAGAAGTGTGGTCTAAACTAGTTCCTCGCAATATTCAGACATGAGAGAGCCAACCAAGACACTACACATTTAGTCTTATTTCTTATGAAAAACTAATCGCAAGATCTATGCTGAAGTCCTTAAGCCAGGCTTGTAGAACCCGTAAGTAGGGGAAATATGACGTCAGTCTCACTCCACTTCTATTGGGAATCATCGACGTCTGCGTACAGTTGTTGACATTCTTTGCATGTGGAAGGTCTATCAGTAGCGACAATGTAATTTTCAAAAAGGATTGTAATAAAGTCATTGTATTTATAATGCTTTATGTAATTTCAAGATTTACGATTATGCCAGATTATCTGTCTGTAGTTTCTTTGAGATTTCTTTGCACCTAATCACCTTTAGATTTTCAAAAATTTTCCTCTATCATCACCTAGGGAAACATAAATTTGTAGCATTTAAGTAATTTGAAAGTTAATATAAATGTCACTATTCATTTCAATACAAAATGAACACAACGAGTTATGCCCTTAATTTAACAGTATATAAATAAATATTCAATGTACAGTTCGTAATAATGAACTTACCCGAAAGTTCCTCTATTCCATAATTCTTAATATGGGTTTTGTTGAAATGTCGTTTAATATTGAAATGACGAGTAAAAATAAATAGGATGGGACACAGTAAATAAGCAATTCTTTCGTCTTCTTCAACAACAAAATAATCAAATTCCCATTTCCTTAGGAAGTAGAGTTTCTTCACGGGTTTAGATTTTGCCATGCTCCAGTTCTCTTCAAACTGCAGTACGCGTATTGTGTATTTACTCACTCACTCACTCACTCACTCACTCACTCACTCACCTATTTACTTATTTATTTATTCATTTATTTACTTATTTTTTATTTATTTGGCTACAGTGTTACAATGTCGAATCACAGATTGTCCTCCGGTCATTTAGGTATCACTCATTCATCAACATATAATTTATAGCCCTATATATACGCCTACATATACACATACATAGGAAGACCTTCTTACATTGTATACATGCATAAATACATTTTAAAATTTATGTTACATGCCTTTTAAATTATTTATTTCCCTCATTCGTTTTTCTCTTACTTTCCAAAGGTATGTTTCTAAGGATTTTAATATCTGTTCATTTGTAATTCTTGATAGCGTATTGTGTACCTGCCGCCGCAAGGATGAATGTTGATATAGCCGAGCGCAACTAGAACGCTATAACCACACTGGTAGAAAAGGTGGGTGGGGTAGAAGGGGTACGAAATCAGTCGCTCTGAGGAGCTACAGTTCTGCAGGCCTGCCTTAAGCGGTTACATGAAGGGGTGGGAGTAGAGGACAGACAATATTTATAACAAGTGGAACAAACACGTAATCCACACCTGTGGAGTAACGGTTAGGCGTCTGGCCGTTAAACGAGGTGGCCCGGGTTCGAATCCCGGTCGGGATAAGTTACCTGGTTGAGGTTTTTTCCGGACTACTGACCCATAATCTCTGGATGTGTCAAACTATGCTCTTGCAGACTCTTTTACAGCCTTCAATTTTGATGTTTTGTTTCCCTTGAAGTGGCCTGGGTCTTGCCTTTTGCGCTTCACATAACCTAAAATTATCTTGCAGTTTAATTTCGAACGAATGCAGCTATAACGATTTGTGAGTTTTCTGTAAGAATTGTAACCGCGATTAAAATAATAATCCTCACAAATATTGTGCAATATTAGGTCATCAATACACTGTAGCACATTGGGTCGTAATGTTTGGGGGTGAAGGTGCGTATTTACTTTGACTTGAAAGTCCTTCATTTGCTGGAGAGGACGTTTAAGAACTGTTGGGACTCTCATACCCATGTGCTGTTCCTTCTCCGCCGGCAGAATCACAATCACTATTTTTATTCAATGCGTCGGTATGTATTTCTGTTAAGTCCCCGTAGTATTTTTGCATTATGTCACGTAACATGGATGCAAACGGCTCATCCTCCACTACAATTACATCCTCATTATCCGGTGTGTAAATTCTTCGTACCTTTTAGCGCAGCACGTTAACAACGTTCACAGGAATAATTGATTTCAGCCTACTCATGTCTAGCGTTAGTACGTGCACTTCACTACTGAACACCGCAATGGTCTTGCTCGTACCACAGTCTACTATTTACAGTCGCGAAGCTCAATATGTAGTAAAAATGCAAACATGGATAGTTGCTCACCACTAGGATCGCTACTATCGCCTCATCATCGCAGATCTCTCCTAGCAGCCGACAAAATATGTCGTTGTCGTGTTCTTTTGGAAAAATTAACATATTCCTTCCATTATTGAAATATTAAATGCATAACGTTAATTTATTATTTTAATGAAGTATATTAAATTCCACCATAAACTCGAAGATACCTGCAAGAAATAGGTTAATATTATTTTTGTTTGTGCAAAACGAACTGAAATTTACTATAATCGCTTCACTCATTCAAGATTATAGCGATAATTAACTATGAAACCAATAAATATTAATTTGCATTTCCCTTTACAACAATAATAATGGAAATATGAATTAATGGATTTATGTACGTGTACCGGTACTTGTAGTGTAGGCTTACGTAGTTGAGGTTAAGCAATAATAATCACACCAGAATTGGAAATAAAACGAGATTAATAAATTTTATTGTAACATACTTTTTCTACGTCTCTAATAAAGTAACAAATAAAAATAACAACAAAATTAACAGCTATAATTAAAAACATATCCTTTGTAAAAAAAAGTAGGGCTAAGCAATAATAATCCCACCAGAATTGGAAATAAAACGTGATCAATAAATTTCATTAAAACAAACTTAATTTTTATACGTCTCTAGTAAAATATTATTATTCCAATTATTGTATTTTAGCCATTAACATTTTCATTACAACCAATAACGAACATTTCACAAGCATCAATGTGAAATACGCAACGAGCTAGCACTCGATGGAAATACGATTCAGTCCAAAGTCGACTGTGGACAGTCTATTGTTTCTAGTTGCTAACCGCTTGGAGCGCTTTATCACGAGATTTGCAAAAAATCACCTCAAGCTTCGCGACTGTATATAGTAGACTGTGCTCGTACTGTCTGTACAGCTACGTGACCTTCAGATGGCGCTAATGGCCGCATACGCAGTTTTACAGATGAATGACATTGACAACTATTCGAATAGGTACAACATTATATTTTAAACGCGTTTCCAGTCGGTTTTAGTTGTTCGAACTGGTGTACTTCCTCGTTAAACCCATAGGCAAGTAGGAAGACCATTAAACCACCAAGGATAATCCGAGTAATTTCTTTTATCCTATGATTCTCGTTTTACGATTGCTTCATACCTCAGTATCTTCAGTGGCGTAAAAAGAATGTCAAATGAGGAATATCATTCAATCCCTCTAGTAGCTTCTTTCTTTTTCCTTAGTTTTTCTCTATTTTCGTTCTTTTCACTCGGCCATCCTTCATTATCTCTTTCTTCGTCTTTCCTTGTTTACAAATCTTTTCCTTAAGGGGAGACTCATGAAAATTTCCCCAAAAATATTTATTGACCATTTCACTTCTTTAGAATGTATATTTTCATACCCCAAATGATTTTAGTTCAATTCTGATTACAAATATGTTTTTTTTTATTAAGGCTGTAAGAGGCGTGGCATTTAAAGAGTTGTCAAAATTATTTTTTTATCGAAGAATTATTTTTATTGATTTCTGACTACATATATAGCAAATTTTTGTTATAAAGTTGGCTCCCGGAAGTTACTATATGAATGTAACGGAGGAGAATTTTAATTTACATAAATATTCATCTTACTTTGAAATCAATTTTTCGTAAGTTTATCTTTCTTAATTCAACATCAACTTTCTTATTCCAAATATTAATCAATCTGAATGAAATTTTTGCTGCAAGTATTTATGAGGTATCTTCTATGCATTTATGTTGTCAAAAATATTGTTAGTCTATATTAATATTTTTTTCATGAATTATATAAAAAAATAATATTTTTAAACTTCCAAAACATTTTTTCGGAGTGAATAAATGAGATATTTCATAAAATGAATGCATAGACATGTTTTATATGTCTTGTGAATGTAACCAAAAATAAACAAACCTTAAAAATTGAGATGATCTACTAAAAACTTGGGTTTGAATATACACTGGTCAAAAAAAGTTAAGCATAATTAGGCATATAACGGTTTTTATTAATTAAAATAAATTAGATAAATTATAATTGGGTTTCTTGGTTCCACAGAATAAACTTAAAAGTAGGAATACACTATTTGTTAACAATGGACTCAATATGAAATAAAAAAGTTGCATTGTTTGGAAACAACGGAAAAGATAAGGGAAGTTGAAATACATCATCAAAGAAAAGGAAATGGTGCTTTCAGTGCCCTGTTTAATAACGTGTTGGTCCTCCACGAACCCTGAGGCACTCTTGTATGTGACGGGGCATACTCAGTACCAACGCATCTAAGCTCTCCTGAGGCAAATTGACCCATTCTTCCAAAGCAGCATTCCTGAGTTCTTGAATCGTTAATGGGTGATGTGGACGATTGGAAATGGCTCTCCTGAGAAAGCTCCATGCATGCTCTATGCAGTTCATATCCAGTGAGCATGCTGGCCAATCCATTCTTCGGATCCCATGCTCTACCAGATACCGCTGCACACTATGAGCACGATGAGGCCGAGCATTATCGTCCTGTAGAGTGAACCCTTCTCCTAAAGTCTCTGCAAAACCACTTACTATGGGTTGGAGGATGTTGTTCTCATACACGGCAGCAGTCATGTTTTCCTCTATTGAAACCAGTGGTGTGCGGCGGCCAAACATGACACCTGCCCAAAACAAGATTGAAACCAAACTGTTGGTGACGTTCCACGGTCATTGAGGGATGATTTCGTTCCCCTGTTCGTCTCCATACGCGAATAGAGTTATTGTCAGGGTGTAGGCCCATTCTCACTTCGTCTGAGAATAAATTTCTGGTCCATTGGTCTCGAGTCCAATTCTCATGTGCTCTAGCCCATCATGCACGAGCTCCCTGTGATGTGGACAGAGTGCTGGAGTCTTGAGTGGTCTTCGAGCATACAACCCTATGTCATGAGGTCTATTGCGCACAGTTTGGCTACTTACAACAACACCAGTGGCTTCGCGCAGGTCATGGCGCAGAGTTGTAGCTGAGGCTATAGGGTTCCTACGTGCAGATAACCTTACATACCGGTCCTGACCTGGTGTTGTTTTGCGTGGACGGCCCTCGCGAGGTCGATCTGCTATTGACTAGGTTTCCTGGAACTTTCTCCACAGTCTGGAGACAATACTCTGATTCACATGAAGGATGTTAGCAACATCAACTTGTCTCATGTTTTGTTCCATCAAAGTGATGATTTTGATGCGGTCTGCCATTGTAAGGGTGTTCCGAGCCATTGTACTGCACTATGAAGCACTATGAAGCAAAACGACACTGATTGAACTTCGCTCGAATTACAGACTTTGTTTACTGCACTATGAAGCAAAACGACACTGATTGAACTTTGCTCGAATTACAGGCTTTGTTTACTAGCCGTGATTTGGACGTTACCTAGTGATGCAGAATAAAACAAATGAAAGAATTTGAATTAGTAAACATAATACGTGCCACATAAAACCAAAAGAAACATAAATATCAGGTATTATAGGGTAAACTGGAAATATGCTTAACTTTTTTTGACCAGTGTATTTCTAAAAAAAATAGAAAGAATAAAAACAAAAAGCCAAAAACCATTTGGGAGTTCAAAATTTGGATTTTTTTAGTCCTTTACATAGTAAATATGTTCTCAAAATTTGTTTGATAAAAATGATTAGGAAAAAGTTGTCATTTTATTGGGGTGTTCCCTTACTCTTTCTTCCCCTAACTTTCTCTCAATTTCCATATTAGCTCATTGTTCTGTTACACTATGCAATAGTAATAATAACACTTCTCGAACTGTTTGTGCTCCCGCTTATTGGCCTGATGATGTCCTCATCTATGTTTCATCTGGAGTGCTCCCGTCTGGAGTCACTCCACTCCCGCGCTGCTCCACCCCTCTCGGCGCTGCTACTTGTTGGAGCGAGACTGTGGTCTCCAAAGCGCACGAGTTCATTGCCCGAAAATGGTTCAGCTGAAATAATCACCAGATAACAGCAAACTCGAAAGACCAGTAAAGCTGTGAAGACGTCGAACAGACGTGATCGAATAAATCAGACAAATTCACGCTATAGGAGAGCGACTATTTTCCGTCCACACTATTTTATAGTTCGTACTCAGTAGTTCTCTATTAATTCAATATATCTTATTATTAGGGAACGGAATTTGGAGTAGTAAAAGCTAGTATTGGCATCTACACAGTCATTTGTTTACAACCCTTCATACCAAGTCCTCCCCTCCATGACATACTCGCAGATCTCTGCACGTCAACAACAGGTGAACGGGACAGTTGTCGCATAAGAACTTCAACATGCAGGTTTGCAGTTCAGAGTAGTGAAGTGCAGGTACAATGCCGAAAGTGAAACCAACTAACAATACAAAATTGAATGACTATATTTGTAAAAGCTAAGATCGAGTATCAAAATTCAGGAAACAATTTCCTAAATTATCGCTTCCCCCATATCCAGTTCTTAAGAGATGGGGGTCATGGTTAGAAGCTTGCAATAATTATTATTACGCACATCACCTCAAATCTATGAAGAAAGTGGTCCAGTCTTTCGACTGCGATTCAAATATGCCAGAAGCTGCTAAATGATAGAATAATCAAAAAGAAATCATGGATATTAAGTCAAATTTTTATATTTACCGGATGCCATTATTCGATTAGTACAGTCAGGAGTAGAACTACTTGAGCAAATAAATATTATGAGTACTATTGTAAATAAACTGAGTGCAGTAGAAGGTGAAGTAGGAAAACGTGTTGGTGAAAAAATGAACAGAGTTTTGATTAAAAATGATGGGTACAGTATTCTCAGTCGGATTTCAGATGCACTAACAAACACGTGTCCCAATGACGTCATTCAACATGTGAATTTAATTGATGTATTTTGTTTCAAGTACTCTCCAATTGTCTCTGCAGATGTAGAGCGGAGTTTTTCCATGTTAAAAAAATGTCCTTCCTTGCAAAAGAGCAAAGTTGTGTTTAGAAAATTTGAAAATGACATTTACAATTTATTATAACAAGGCACAGCAGGAATAATTGTTTCATCACCAAAACATAGCATTAATTGAAAATGCCATTTCGTTTGGCTCTACATTTTGTTCAACATTTAATGATACTCTATTAGGCTATGTTGTAAATATTGTAGCATTACATATATTATATATATTCTAAATACTGTAGTGTACGTTGTGTACATATCATATTTCATGATATTGTAAATAAAGGTTTTAATTTAGCACGCTCCTGACAGAAAAACACACATATTCAGAGTCGAGTTCCATACAGAAGACAACTATCAGCCATCAATATTTCCCCTGACACGCGAGGACGCAGAGATTGATATTTAATTATGTATATTTGTAATGTTGTTTATTGGTGTCTTGTGCGTTGCCAAGAAAAACACATGTAGTTCAAAGTGAAATGCAGATTATGTATGTAGGCCACTATATGTCATTAAACTATTCCATATGTTTATTCTGAAATACGTTTACAGCACGTTGCGTGTAAGTTTGTATGAAGTGAACTGTACTCGTCCATGCTCTGTGACGCAGCTCGCTTGACAGTCACTGGTCTACGAATATCTATACTACGTTTCACCATTCTTTATAATACTCCAAATCCCTTTCCCTACTTATTATTCATGAATATACTTCTTCCTGGAAGTACGTATAGGTTATGGCAAATAAGTTAGTAGATATAATATTGTATTGAAATTGATGTACCCATAAACTAAAACTGTTCAACACAAGTCAATAGGCCTATAGTTGAAGGACCTGAAGATGCCCGAAAGGGTGAAAGTACTGGTCCATTTCAATATATTAAAACACAATAGATGTAGTGTACTATTTTAGTTCAATAATTATTTTAAACGATTCATTGAGTAATTACAATAAGTAAACATTTAAATAGATTAGAGAAGTGTGTTTTCGTGATTTCTATAAGCTCACAACTTTATTTATGAAAAATTATAGCGAAGTTTTACCTTACAGAGTCGAGTATGAATACTCAGAAATAGTTATAAGCACGAAAGCAGACAAGTTAATGTTCGAACTCAAGTGTACTTCTTTCAGTACACAAAGCGCTTCCGACTTAGCGTCACCAATTTTTCTTCTTTTTCGTACTTTGTCCGTAGTAAGACTATCTTGTCTCACAAGATGTTGCCCTGCAGACAGAGCTGTAGTCTCATTCCAGATGTTTCCTGCAAAACTTCTTTACAGCAAAGCAAAGAAAAGACGGCTGGTCAATTTTTATGCGTAACTGAGAAATCTTTTGAGTTTCGTTAATTCTCAAATTAAACATTTGGTATATGAAGTGGTACCTTGTAGTTAAATGGTTACTATACTTGCATTTGAGCAAATAAATGTGGGTTCAATCCCCGACGATGGCGACTAACTTTTAAAGATCATTGGCAAGTTTCTCCAAGAAATGTTTAATTTAGCCAGTTTATTTTTAACGTTTGGTTAATGTATTTCCATTTCTTCAACATAATTTCGCTTAAAACAAGCAATGCTTAACTATAACTGTTGTTGACATTATTTTAACCACTTAATAGCAGTTGGTAATGATTTTGCACATGTAAGACAATTTCGTATTGGCTGATATTATTCTTTAAATTTTGTATTGTAGAGTAAGTCATGAACCATGTATAAAATAAAATCATAGCCTGGTATAGTAGGCCATGATCGATGAATAAGAAGACAAATGAGAATTGTAGGTGACTACTATTGAATAATAATATTATTACAAAGTAAGGTTATAGTACTAATGCTAACATTAGACTTCTCAAAGATGGAATTCTTCCTGAAGCCTTTTTAATATAATACTCACTGTGTATTTTGAAACACTATTGACATTGGCTATAGTTAATTGAGAAGAGCCAGTATCACAGAATCAAGAGAATATAGTACATGCTGAATTGGAATAAGTGTAACGTTTCTGTTTGTTTAAATGTCTTGTTAAATTTTTAGGTTTACTTGTTTTGAAAATCTATATCGTAACAAATTGAGTATCCTAATTACATTGCCACGTTGAGATCCCACAATTTCTAAATATTCAATGTATAATACGAGTACCTCAGTATCAAAATAAGCAGCTTACATGATAATCAGTTCACATTTGAAGATTATCTTCTCTATATACTATTAACTTTCCGAAGTGTCTTTTAAATATTATGTTACCAGTCATTCATAAAACACTCCTTAAACAGAGACATAAAATATTAGTTCCACAACTTCTATTTGAACAGCTGTGGTGTCATCTGCCATATTTAACTATCTGTCAAGTGAATTAACTGCCTAAAATCCTACATTTAAAGTTAACAAACACTTAACAATCTATATATCATTTTAATGTACCGATGTACATATGGATTTTCCATGCAGATATTCTGCGTCATCATACTATGAAAGAAATTATATGATTTGCATAAAATCACTTTGTGATTTAAGACGGCGCTTATTCCATCGGATCCCGGCCAATCAGTCACTCATACGAGTGCACCTCCGCATATACGTGGGCATTGTCCTACGTTCATAGACTTCTACGACGTAGTGCAGAGGGCAGGCCACTAGAGGGAACCCAAGAGGTGGAACTTAAACTGAGACGATTCGATCAGACACAGGGATGGGAATCTTGTGTGGCTTAGTGGATAAAGCATCAGAACGTAGAGCTGAAAACCCGGGTTCAAATCCCGGCGCCGGAGAGAATTTTTCTCCGTTCCACTATTCTTTAATCGTACTTAACAATCTGTTACGCCAAACTAGTGTTGAAGACATGAAAAAACTATATTTAACAAACTGTTTAGAGTTTAACATTCATTAAATATTCTAACAATACTTGTAGAAACCGGCCACATGTCTTTCATGTATCATGAAAGTATATCTTACTCAATAAAGTACTTTGGAAGCTCCCTTATTTAAAGAATATTTGTACACCTGAACTTATTTATTGTACGAGGCGCATCCAGAAAGTAAGTTTCCCTATTTGAAAAAGAAAAAGAACACACACTTTCAGGAAAAAATTTATTGGCAACAGGTACAGCAATGTTTCAGCTATTTTTTACTTTGGCCACCATCAGAATTGAGACACTTGTCGTATCGTGGGATCAACATTTGTATCCCTCTATCGTAGAACTCTGCCGCCTGTGAATGGAACCAGCGTGTGACAGACGTCTTCAGCTCTTCGTCGTTGCCAAAACGCTCACCGGAGGACAGGAATTTCTTGAGGTGCAAGAAAACGTGAAAATCGCTTGGAGCAAGATCAGGACTGTAGGGTGGTTGATCAAACAACTCCCAGCCAAATTCCGTCAAAACAGCTGCTGTGCGCCGAGCCGTATGTGGACGAGCATTGTCATGAAGGAGCACAGCACCTGCAGTAAGCATTCCACGCCTCTTGTTTTGAATGGCACGTCGCAATTTTCGCAGTGTTTCACAGTAACGGTCAGCGTTCACTGTTTCACCTCTTGGAAGGAAGTCAATGAGCAGAATGCTCTTCCTGTCCCAGAACACCGTGCACATCATTTTCCGTACCGACAGCGTCTGTTTGAATTTCGTCCTGACCGGAGATCCACTATGCCGCCAATGCATTGACTGCTGCTTGGTTTCCGGGGTGAAGTGCGAAATCCAATTTCATCGCCCGTGACGATCCTGTCGAGGAACTCGTCGCCGTCATCGTGATACCGTTGCAGAAATATCAGTGCTGCTCCTAAACGTTGCACTTTTTGTTCGGGTGTCAGGTTTTTCGGCACCCACCTGGCACACATTTTTTTGAACAGCAGGTGCTTAGTGACAATCTCATGCAACAAGGATCGCGATATCTGCGGAAAATGGCTGCTCAGCTCCGTAATCGTGAAGCGACGGTTCTCCATGATTCACTGCCGTACCAGCTCAACACGATCATCATTGATGAGGGACGGTCGCCCACTGGATCTTTATCATGGACACTTTGACGATCTTCGGAAAACTGCCTACACCAGCGACGCACCATCTGCTTACTCATGATGTTCGGCCTATAGACCTGACAGAGCTGCCGATGAATTTCAATTGGAGCAATGCTTTGTCCATTAAAGAACTTTATCATCGACCGAACCTCGCAGGCGGCGGAGAAGGAATAAGAGCTTCCATTTCGGACCACTGCTCGCTACTGGCACCAGGCGGACCTGTCCTTGGCATATGATTTCTGGATCTGCGCATGCGCAATTGACACGGCTAATTACGTTTTTACTTTCAAGGGGAAAAATGAAAACTATCCTTTTGATGGTTATATTCCTCAAAATGCCTATCCTTTTGATGGTTATTTACCAGAAAGTGCAAGTTAACTTAAAAAATTACCCTGAATATAGAAGATGTACGTAGAAAGGTGCTAAACTTAACTTTCAGCCTAAACCTTCTAATAAATAAGGACAACAAATTCAACTACACAAAATTTCTGGGACTTTTTATAGACGCCAGTTTAACATGGGATAAGCACATTGAGTACATATGCACAAAGCTATCAAGAGTTTTATATTTGCTAAAGAAATTGACTACTTGCGTTTTTCAAAATTATAAGATGTGCTTACTTTTCTTTTTTTCAGTCAATAATTCGATATGCCTTAATTTTCTGGGGAAATGGAACCAAAATTGGAAGCGTCTTAATTTTACAAAAGAAGGCCATTAGAATTTTATGTAAATTAAATTATCTGGAACATTGTCGGCCACTTTTCAGACAATCACGGATTTTAACAATCATAAATTTGTATATATATGATCTAGTACTTTACACTAGACAAAATATCGACAATTACTCATTAGTGACCAATATACATGATCATGAAATTAGAAATAGTGAACAAATTAATATTTCATATTGTAGATTACACAAGAGCAATACAAACTTTTTAATTATAGGGATGAAATTATATAATAAGGTCCCAAGTAAATATTATAAATTACCAATCAATAGTTTCAAAACTAGATTTTACAATTGGTTATTAAATAATCCCTTTTATTCTGTTGCTGAGTTTTTCAACACAAATTTGTATAAAATTGTATTTTAATAAATACATTTTAATTGCAATTTAGTTAGTTTTCTTCAATTTAAAAGTTTCAAATTATTTCATGTTTTGATTGTATTACTTAAATTTTACTGTTTCTGTTATTAGTGTTTTTTAAATGTATTTATATGTTTTTTTTTTTCAATATATTCTGACGAAGCCTAAAACTGTATGTCTAATGGCCAAATAAATTGAATTGAATTGAATAAAACCGCCTTAAGAAGCGTGGGCAGGCTATGTCGTTGCTATGGAAACAAGTCTGGAAACAAAATCCGACTTCCTTTTCATTGATAGACAGAAGAGGGCTGCACATTGTTATTGTAATTCCGTATGTTAAGAGATGCGGTCCGCTGACTGGTGTCCGCCATGTTGGGGATTATTCCACAAACCACATGCAGAGCACTTTTATAGAACAACTGAATCGATCTGTGTGGCAAAGTACAGGACACCCCCAAACTAGAGAACTACGTAATATAATAATGATAGACAAGCCCTGTCGATGGTGACGCAATGTTACACACTTTGACGAATGAAGCCCGTTCTCTTGCACAGAGAAGTGAAGTTTATGCAAGTTTACAAAGGATATTAGTTTCATCTTGAATCACCACCACCACGACCACCATTACCCCATTCTTTGTTTCAATTTTATGCATAATCTCTTGTTTTGTAGTATACAATGTGTTTGGATATCTCTCTTCGTTAACTGTAGCTTACTTCTTCTACTTCTTCTTCTTCTTCTACTTCTTCTTCTTCTTCTTCTTTTTCTTCTTCTTCTTCAGGGTACAGGCATCAAGACTTGTTCCGACTTCAAAGGATGATGTCATCTAACCAGCGGGTTCTAACCTTGAGTCACTGACGTACCCTGCTACAACTGCAGTCTGTCAGTGTATTTATGCTGTAAGTGTTATCGTTCAGTTTGTTAGTGACAATGAGAGAGTAGAAACATAAAACTCTTACCCAAGATGAAAAATAAGCTTCTGGAAGCAAGTAATAATCAAAGGCAATCTGTCCTGCAACTGGAGGAATTTGCATTGATAGCAAAGAATTCAGAATTATTTCTGGTCTCAAGCACTTCCGGTTTAGAAAGGTTTTTACTGTACTGTAAACCAGTGTTACTTTTAACTTCTCGGGTTACTTTGTTTTCGTGGCTACATTGACACTGCGCTTTTCACACATATAATATTGTTTTTTTATTACTAACGACGTCAGTGTGCAACATGTTCAGGTCTAGAGAAGAACAAGAATACAGAAAACCAAAATAATATTACTTCTGTTTAAAAATGTGACTTTCACTTCTAGAAAGGAAAAGATTGGATTGCCTGCGTGACATGCAAGTCATGGGTGTGTAGTGTGTGTAACGAAGGGCCAAGGAATCCTTATTAGGAATGTGAAAAATGTGAAGACGAACTGAGACAGATTGTGATTTGTTCAATGTACATTTTGATAATTGAAGCGTTCAGAGTCATGTGGGCCAAGCGCCATTTATTAAAAACCGAGAAAGCAAGGGTTAAAGTTAAGTGAATGCCATAGTTTAATGGAGATTGTAGATATCATTTAGTTTCAATATGTATACTTTATATTATTTGCTATATCGTCGGTTTCTTGGTAAAAGTGACCAAGTCACATTCCAAGGCTTCCAAGCATTATGAAAATTTAAGACATAATTTGATATTAGAAACTAATAATATAGCACATTTACCTTCAAAATAACTTAATACTAACATCTAAAAAAGTACAGTTATCTTTGGATGGATCATTAAACCTTTAAATGGCCCTTTTCCAACAATTTTGCATTTTGGACTTGGTCACTTTTACCAAGAAACCGACGATATGTTTCCATTGAATTATTATAATAACTTCATTTTAACCCTTGTTTTCTACGGTTTTAGTAAATGGCGCTTGGCCCAGTATGGTTCTGAACCCTTCAATGTATCTTAAATTATGTCGTGCAATTTTTACAATCTTGTTTCTAGACATTCTCCTGATGTGCTCGTTTCATTACATTTTATTTCTATATACCGATTAATTGACGTTAAATGTATTGCTTTATTAACGAAGTGCAAATAAATCCAAATAATTCCACTATTCTGTTCATCTTATGATGACATATTTTAAAAAGAAAAGTAGTGTCAAAGTAGAAAACAGTGAGTGCCAATTTTTAACTAAAACGAAAGAATCTACATAAAGATTAATTTTTTTTTGTCTTACAGAATACATCTGTTACGGCAACAATTAATATTTGACGAGAAAAATTCGATCCCCGGTGTCGGAGCGAATTTTTCTCCTCCAATATTAATTAAAACGGAAGGAAATGACATGTCAAAAGGACCCCAAAATAAGGGATACTTTGACAATAAAGGAATGGACGTTTTTAAATATTTAGTGTTACTACACGGAAATGATATCATTATACAATTATAGCTTAAGTAAAATTTGGTGTTATTAAACACATTTTGCATTTATCAACGAAAGTTACAAAAGCTACATTTAATAGGATACACTGTTAAAATCACGTCAAATAGACAAATAAAGAAGAGGTGGCGTGAAAAATAAAATTTATCTCTGTGAAAATATCTAAATAGATATTCTCTAGCGTCACAACACTTTCTGTTATAGGCAAAATAATATGCGAAAATAGCAATATGGCAACTTCGCTAGATTTTATGACAAATGCCACAACGGTCGCACGAGAATCAAGTACTGGACTCAGCTTACAGCACATTCTATACCTGGGATTGTACAGAGTAAACGGACTTGGAGTGACGTCATAGTCCCTGATAAACAGCAGCAGTAACCCCCCCCCCCCTCTTGTTTCCTTCTGCATTACAAGCGAACCTGTTTCGATCGAGCCCTCATTGTGTATCCACTCTTCAAATATTCCACAGTTCTCCCCACTGACACACTCCGGAGTGGGGCAAATGTAAACAAGCAACAAACAATTTTGTGTTGTGGTCTGGTTTTCGGGTATTTGTGCCAAGTTGAGTCCCACCTTTCGGACGGCTACGATGTAGTTTGTAGCTGCAGTCTCTCAAAAAAGGAATCAAAGTTTTATCTAGAACAGATTTCTGCTCTTATATAAAACATGGAGGAAGTGCGATTATAGTTTTCAAAGTCAAAATCGTCAAGTAACATTTTTATTCTTCCTGACATTTAAACGTGTAGTACTGATCCCCCAAATCAAACTAACAAAATCGAAGAACATTTTTCGTTTATTGCTACTTAATTCAATGGTTTACGAGTATATTCTATACAATAGTTTCATGCGAATTTTACAGGTATTCAGAGATTCTTCAAACTACAATTGAGGCGCTGACATGGGAAAGGTAGTAACTGCCAAAAATAAAATTTTTCAGGGGAAGCAAAAAACAAATTTATGAAAACTTTCTCACTTACATTATTACAGAAACTGCTTTAAATAAAAGGCATACACTCATGTTTGTGTTACATATGAAATTTGAAAACTCTGGCACAGATTTATCTGTGAAATCCTATTTTATAAAAATACAACATTGAAATCACTCCTTAGCCAAACTGAGAATTAATGATATTTATACATAATACACAAATTTTTCGGTAAAATGCATGATACGTTTCATCGAGGAAGTCTAACATAGATAACAAGTCTCTCTTTTTGGCATCAGGGACGACTGGTCTTCTTTCAAGGCGTTGCAAGCACTGCAAGTTAGTGATTGACATTAATGACTGTCCTTTCTTAAAATTCCTGTGCTCTGTCCACATTTCAAGGTCATTAAATGACTCTTGTTTTTATTAGAGGAAGACCAGCTCTTGAGAGTTTAATCCAGTTGAGGGTGCTGATTTTGATAGAAGTTGTATTCAAAAACTTGTCACATTCTGCAGAAAAGTCGAAGAAATCCTCATCCTTCATCATTATTACATTATTAGGCCTTACCTCTTCTGGAACCATGGTCTTGCATCTTATTTTTCTTTTCTCTATGATGCCAAATTCCCTATCACATGGCATGTAGGAATGTTCTGAAACCAGGAATTTCAAGTCCACTGAATCAAAATGTTTCTTGGCAATAATGTAAATCAGGACCATTAGAATCATCCGATTCTTATTCTTCCCTGCACAGTTATCAGCCCATATTTGTCTAGACACACTCTGATGTTGTAAAAGGAGTTACTACCTTCTCCGCGCCAACAGCTGTGCACATAAATATAAATTAGAACATCTAGTGACTACGTTTCCAACTTCGTTTCATTACATACGGACATACTACCTTCTCTGTGCCATTGGCATGGCCATTTACTACCTTCTCAATGAAAAACATAAAAATTCGAATTTTTGGCAGTTACGACCTTTCCCATGTCAATGCCTCAATTTTATTAAAAAAAAATATATAAGTGGATTGTGAGATTTTCACATTTAATGATTAGTTATTTTTTCTAGTGCTTCTAGAGTTTTGATCAAGTTGAAAAAATGTTTTAATATACAGTAATACACAATTATTGTTATATTTAACTTGTGTTCAGTGATAAGCATAAGTATTAAATGTTGTATATCTGTAAGATATATTGTATCGTTATATTACAAAACAACTATTTTAATTACCTACTAGAGGTTTATAATTTATTGTGTCAATTTCTCCGGGAATTTTTGAGACAGACATAAATAACAAAAAGTATGAAGACTCACCTAGTTAATACTGCTTCATCCATGATTTTAAACATATGAGTGCATTCGCATGCTCCGAATTAAGTGCCGCTCTAAGTTTAGTAACAATGTTTCCTGCCTCACTAAACACGAAAAAACTTTTTTTCTGTCAAGCACTTCTCAATTTAAATCCAAACGTTTCACCGAGTTTACCTCTCAAATTCTCACATGACATAATGGAGTTCTTTTGTGATATCCTCTTGTCTAGCAGGGTGGGCTATATGCAGCGATACTCCTTAAAAATCTCATTTTTGCAGCTTCATTTTTGTTCACTGTCTGAAATTCTGCACTGTACAATAATATGGAAACCGCCATTACATTGTAAAACTTTAACTTGGTTTCCTTCCTACTATTCATAAAGTGCCTTTCTATTGTACCTCACATGTAATTGAATTTATTGATTATGTTTGCAGCCCACATGTTAACATGTTCTATAGTCTTTCATTGTAAAATTATCCTTGTTCTTTATGTCTGATATCCTTTGAAGACTAAGACTTTAGTTTTTTTGACGGAACTATTGTGATTTGTTAAGTGACCTAAGTTCTGAACTGTCAGTCAAGTTACAGCGAGCTCAGAATATGTGCGTCAGATACGTGTGCAACATCCGACGATATGATCACATATCACCGTCCTTCGCAAGTCTCTCGTGGCTCCGACTTAAAGAACGCAGAACTTTACACTCTTTGTCTTTACTCTTTCGAATTCTGCACACCTTAACACCAAATTACCTTTCGTCTCGTTTCTCTTATCTATACTCTAACAACGACGTAAATACCAGGTCACTTATCTGTGGCACGCTAAGTATACCTCTTCATAGAACATCTTGTTATTCATCATCTTTTACAGTATCCACCTCGCGTCAATGGAATTCCTTGTCACAAAGTATTAGGGGCTGCAAGACAACAAACACCTTTAAGAACAGCTTAAAAGATAACCTTATTAGCATTTGACTCCAATCGTACTGATTTAACCTATCATTGACTACATTGTTACTTTTTTCTTTAGACATCATCCTGATAGTGCTGTATTTTCAAAATTGTCTCATAATAATCTCTTTCTATTATCTAATATTATTTGAAATATATTAACATTCTATGTATTTTAGTTTAATTCTGCTACACAGTTTATTTCAGTGTTTAATTAATAGTTCATAGTATTTTGTTGTTTAATTCGTAAATAACTCTTGTATACATGTAACTCTCATCTAAATCAAATTGTTGAATTCTTTGTCAGTTCATGCATATGTATATACACTTTTTGCTGGTTGAGTGGAAGAGAAGGCCTTACGGCCTTAACTCTGCCAGCTAAAAAAATAATAATAATAATAATAATAATAATATTATTATTATTATTATTATTATTATTATTATTATTATTATATTGTTTGCTTGTTTGTGTTTTTTTTTTAATTTAAATGAGGTCGACTTAATATAGCCATGTAACACATATTAAATGTGTTCGTTTCGTGCATAAAATTCATTTTCCTTACCCGAGTCTCGAACGACAAGCATGGCGACCACAAACTACGGAGCACGACACAATGTAGAGATACAGTGACTTCAGGAAAATCGCCGATCAAAACATCTACGAAACTGGTTCCCATCTGTCGTCAGAATATTTGACAGCCATGACTAAGAAGTCGATTCAATTTCAGCGAATCCCTTGAGACCTTGGTCGTTGTGAGAAATATATTTTCTGAGTGGTTAAATCGATATTAACATTCCATCATACTTCTGTTATCATCATTTTATATCACTTCCTTATGTATTTTAAGTATGTTATTTAAAAAACCTGTATCAACCGCAAGGTCATCCAGTGTCACTCTATTACACTCCTACTACGTCACACTACTTTTGACCAATAAAACGGTACGAAAGGACGTATTTCAACCAATCATGGCTGCTTATCGCACAATTTTATCGCGTTTTAGCATTTGTTTAATTTTATCGGTCCCTTTTGTTTAATTTCATCGCGTCCCTAGCATTTGTTTCTTTGTTTGTCAACATTTGAAACTGCGCTGGTGACGTTATCCATATATAATATATTATATTATATATATATATAATTAAATCCACTCCAGTCGATGCACAGCAGTTTCAAATATGACTACATTGGCATTCAAGAAAAGAATTAATGAAAATCAATCATACCTATGCATCTTCTGAAACACGGTTTACAAAAAATGAAGAGCACCATTCTGAAATCCTGAATGAGTTGAATACACCATGTAGTTCTAAATCAACGAGTTCCATTTTATACGCACACGTCCAATATAACATCAATTGAAACTATATTCAAATTTGAAAATTGTACACTCAATAATTATTCCTTTTAAAATTATTCATTCGGAAATTCTGAATAGTTGAATACACCATCTAGGCCTAAATCAACGAGTTCCAGTTCTATTACGCACCGTCCAATATAACATCAATTGAACCACTAACCACATTCAAATTTGAAAATTGTACATTCAATAATTATTCCTTTTAAAATTATTCATTAGAAATTCTGAATAAGTTGAATTAATTAGGCCTAAATCAACGAGTTCCCTTTTATTTAAGTCCAATATAACATCAATTGAACCACCAACCACATTCAAATTTGAAAATTGTACATTCAATAATTATTACTTTTAAAATTAGAAATGTTTATTTTTTAAGTCATCGTCGTTAATTAAAACTTTTCTAACACTTGTGTATATTAATTAGGGTTATAGCTTCTGCTATATGATATTATGGATAGTCACGTATCAGAGATTGTTTAATATTAAATTTATTGAAAATCATCTGTCAAGTGACGTTGATTACTGGGATTCGGATATTTTGGAATGCAACTGTTTTAATAATAAAAATGAAACTGAATCAACAAAGCCTTCTTGACTAGTAACGGTCTTGCCATCCTGTATAATAGATTGGAACTTCTCGACGAGAAGGCATTGCTCACCCCTGCCCTCTAGCATGCATCTAGGTACAATTTGTAATGTTGAGATGGTAAAAATAATTTGAAGATAGTTGTATTTTCGTAAGCCAATTAATATTTTATTGTATTGAGTAACTCTATTACTTATAATCTTTATATACTCTCTTCTAATCGTATTTTAAGTATGTTATTTAAAACCGAGTTTTGATTTTCTCTAGATAAATCAAAACGTCTAGTGAGATTACTGTTGATAAAATGCTATTTGGTCGAGATGAGAATCAGGATTCTCCATGATATTACTCGACATTCGTCTCATAATTGGAAAAACCTTGTAGAAAACCAACCGTGTAACAAGCCTAATTGGGATTCGAACTCACATCCGAACACTGCTTCGGATAATTTGTCACAAGTCTCTAAGCTTGAAATAGACGTTAAAGTATAAAGAAATACATATTAATGGTATCTTTACCTTATAGTTTGTGAATTTTACAAGTTGAACTGAAACCAATAGGCCTAAGTTGCATCCAGAATTGCTGTTCGTATACCAGAAGGCAAGACCAGCGGACTACGAATTTTGATACCTTAAGGTCTTAACTACATTAAATTCTCAGAAATCCTATGTGCTAACATTACAGTTGGATGTTCCGTTATGATAAGCATAGTCAACGTTAATTATAAATGAATATCTACAAACTATTTGTACGTAGGTTTCCCTGAATGCAAGGAGACCAAAATGCAATATAGGATTCACGAAACATTAGAAAGAAGACAGAAGAAGAAAGTTTTCTTGGATTAAAAAACCTTTGCCAGTACTCTGGTTTTTTCTCTTACAGAGAAGCATGTATTGTATAATGGTTTCCACAAAGGTCTCCTCCTACATTATTCTTTTTTATGCCAGTATCCAAAATTAAGAAAAATACGGGTACAAAAAATGAGTCTTGTCTGGCGTTTCACATTTATAGACTGTTTCACTGTTTTGTATCGTAATTGTCGTATCACTTGTGAGGTTCAAACATGTCTTCGGACAGTTGACTAAACAAGAAGATATACGTAGATCATACATGATGCACAAATAGAAGGGACAAACAAGTTTTCGGACTGCCTTGAATGTAGGCAACACACTGGACACAGGGAACAAGTTACATGAACGAGAGAAACGCCTGGAATCTATACTGAATGCATCACTTAAAAGGCAGAGAAGAAGACTAGTCATAAGGCTAGATCCTTGTTATGTTTGCACAAAATCACAAGTAGATAAGTTCTTAAAGACAATCTGACTCTATTTGATAGACTGACTCAACAGGTATGAAAGCAATGATCTTCAACGCATGTATATTTAACGGCACAATAAATAGAACTGCAGTTCGGAAATAATATTGATAGCAACTTGTATGTAATAATATGCTAAATTAAAGCAGACGCCTCATTTCGATTATTGTGACGCTTTATTCAGTGATCTCAGGGTGGATTTATCCCAGAAACTGCAACGTGTTCATAATGCGTGTGTTCGTTTCATTTGTAATGTCCGCTACTACGACCACATTTCGCCTTCTTTCGATAAATTATTGTGGCTCAGGTTAAATGAGAGGAGAAAGTTACATTCCTTTCTCTCTTATACCGAATTTTGCACACCTCTACTCCTCTTACATATCTGTCCGATTCCACAGTCTTTCTCGGTATCATAATTTAAATACTCGGTCACAATATGATAACACGCTAGAAATACCACTGCACACATCATCTCTTTATTCTTCATCTTTCACTGTTGCTACTTCTCGTCACTGGAATTCTCTGCCGCCTGAAGTCAAGGACTGCTGAACTTTAATTTCCTTTAAATGTAAATTAGAAAATATCTTATGATGAGTTGCCAGACCTAATGCGTTCCAAATATTTAATGGAATGTGTTCCACTGTATTTATTTTTATTTTTTTTTTTCTTATTTTTATTGTGTAATCATGTAAATCGTGTTTATTTATCACTTAACGCCAATATGTATCCCACTGTGTTGTTTTTTATTATTAATCTATTTTTTGCATTTTACATTTTATTCAATTGTCGGTTTCTGGTTTAATTATGTAAATCACCTACTAAATAATTGTAATCTAATGTAATCTAATTAACATTTATACTAATGTGTTTATTTTTATTTCTACTGTGTACATTTTTATTGAATTATCAGCTTCTGTTTTTATATGATTCATATTTGATTCCAACAACATTAATATGTATTCCACTATTTTCATTTTTATTTTATGAGGTAAATTTTCATGTAACTACATCTTTTGATCTCATTATGTACCTAAATTGTATCAGTATATGTAATTACTTAATTCTGATCTAGTTTTATGTTCAACTATGTAAGCAAGTTTAATCCTGGTTGAGTGTAAGAGAAGGCCTTACGGCCTTAACTCTGTCAGGTTAAATGATGCCATTATTATTATTATTATTATTATTATTATTATTATTATTATTATTATATTCATACACTCATACTTATACACACAAGCGTACATCCATCCATGTAGTCCACACCTGTGGAGTAACGGTCAGCGCATCTGGCTGCGAAACCAGGTGGCCCGGGTTCGAATCCCGGTCGGGGAAATTTACCTGGTTGAGGTTTTTTCCGGGGTTTTCCCTCTACCCAATACGAGCAAATGCTGGGTAACTTTCGGTGCTGGACCCCGGACTCATTTCATCGGCATTATCACCTTCATTTCATTCAGACGCTAAATAACCTAGTTGTTGATACAGCGTCGTAAAATAATCCAATAAAATTAAGAAAATAAATCCATCCATGCTTACATCCTGTGACGCTGTGGAATGTAGGACGTTTTACTCGTTCGACTGACTGAAGCAGTTTGCGGTGTGTTTCAGAGTTAGTTCAGCTTCTCTTTTGTACTATCCCTGTATTATGCATTGTCGAAAGCCGTTCTACTAGACATCGTCACGTCCAGAAGTTATTTCTAACTCCACTGCCTTTCTGATCAAGACAGAGTCTCATTTCACGGACAAAAGCCAGCCTAGAATAGCCGCGGTGTGTGGCTCCATTGTGCGCGATGCTGAAGATGAACTATTATTAGTGTACGGTATTATTTATCAACACGTATTAGACCGTAACGACAGGGGAAAAAGCGTTACAAGGTTTCGCACTCCGCGCAACCCGGGGCTGCAGAATCGAGAAACAGCCGACAGCATATCTGAGGAAGAAGGAGTTAAGTCTCAGTCAGGACAGGGAAAGCTGACGTATGGTAAGGCGTCATGTTTCTTCGTGATGAGATGTATTACGTTTAATTCCTCTTTAATTACTTACAAATGGCTTTTTAGAGAACCCGGAGTTTAATTGCCGTCCTCACACTAGACCACCATCAGTTCCTATCCAGAACAAAATTAATATATTCCCTACCATCATAACCCACCTTCCTCAATCCATTTTAATATTATCTTCCCATCTACATCTCGGATTCCCCGAAGGCCTTTTTTCCTCAGGTCTTCCAACTAACACTCTATACGCATTTCTGGATTCACTTATATGTGCTACGTGCCCTGTCCATCTCAAACGTCTGGATTTAATGTTCGTATTTATGTTAGGTGAAGAATAAAATGGGTGCAATTCTGTGTTGTGTAGCCTAAGTTTCTCCATTCTCCTGTAACTTCATCCCTCTTAGTCTCAAATATTTTCCTAAGCACTTATTCTCGAAAACTCTTAAACTCTGTTCCTCCATCAAAGTTTCCCCAACCATACAGAACAACCGATACTGTAACTGTTTTGAATACAAAGGTTACAGTAAGGCAACAGTTGGATAATTCTGAATGGCTTTATTAAGGGGTACAACATCTACGTACCTTATATTACGTTTTGCCAAATGTTTTTATTGGCTTTATTCAACATCTACGTTTATTTAGCGTCTGAATGATAAAGGTGATAATGCCGGTGAAATGAGTCCGGGGTCCAACACCGAAAGTTATTAGGTTGAGGAAAACACCGGAAAAACCTCAACCAGGTAACTTGTCGATTCGAACCCGGGCCTTATTTCGCGGCCAGATCTGACCGTTACTCCACAGGTTGGACGCCAAATGTTTGGAAGGCGACGTACATCATCAGTGCGTCCATGTTTGTTGATGTTCCGTATTGACCGCCCTATAGCACAGATAAGTTCATCTCTGGTATTGCACCGGGTCCCTCACAGTTCTTTCACTTGGCGAAGAGATCGTAATCACATGGACTCATATCGGGTGACTACGGTGGATGTTCTACAATCTCCCATTGCCAGCGGCGTGAGAGGTCCTTGACGGTGTGACTCCTTGCATTGTCATCGAGAATGATGGGGTTCTGTACCACCAAGTGTCGTCGTTTTCTCCTGAGCGCTGAACGAAGGTGGTGGTGCTTCACGCAGCCCCTGAAAACATTCTTGTGCACTACGACCTCGTGCCACATCAATTTTGATCCAGGAACGTTGCTCTAGTTTTGTAAACATGGTCTTAGGGCACTCGCACTATCCTTATGAATGTCAACGTTTTACACACTGCAGTAGATTGACAGAGTACTGTCGCCGCTGGCTGCACTATCTCAACTAACAGTCCTTGTTCATGTCCGCACAAGCTGGCAGCTCTCGAACGCACTATCGTCATGTGACAGCAGTGTTGCCATAACTTTTTATCCAACCCTTGTATAAACCGGTAATATAACTGTTTTATAAATTCTAACTTTCGCTTTTTTTGAGAGCAGACTGGATGACAAAAGCTTCTCAACCGAATAATAACAGGCATTTGCCATATTTATTCTGCGTTTATTTTCCTCTCGAGTGTTATTTTTACAAATTGTAAAACATCGTGATTCGTGACTTACGAACTTGCCGGATGTCGCTCTGTGTGCAGCGATTTCATCTAAGTACCCAAACTTTCTCTGTTCTCGTATCTCAGAAGATATTTTTTGTCGTTTAGGCCAAAGCTATAGCTAACAAGTTCGTTTAATTACTAGTTATGCTCTAACACTTTAAATATTATGGGCTAACAATAGCCGTCACAAAGGTTAATGAGCTTATTGGACACTGTATAGCACTGGTGAACAACTCAGCTGCTCTTACGAAGCACTGCGTGCATTCATAAGTAAAAAAGAGCAGTTTTGAGATTGCAAGTAGTGGAACGAACTGCTATCGCACACAGCTCGTGTGCAGCAAAGAGTGTTCTTGCACGAGTTGTTCACCACTGGTGTATAGGTTCTCAAGTTTGGAATCACAGTGAACACCGGCATATCATTTCATGTCATAATTACATTTTGTACAACGCTTTCTTTTCATCATACTAACTGCCGAAAAGCTTGTTTCAGCCAGATACGACGTCGTAAATGCAATTTAGTTTCGTTAGGCTTTAACATTCAGAAGGAATATTAATATTTTATGACATCAAAAATCATTATTTTAATGGAGTACCACTAAATTCCTGCTAAAGTTTCGTCATAAAAATGCTCACTTACAAGTTTTCCTTTCGATATATTAATATATTATGAAAAGAACTGACAAAAAAATTTATATTTTTTTGTATGATAGCTGCGGTTACTACGTAAATCGCAAAATAAAACTACAAGAAAGGCATAGTGACAGACAATCGTATGAAGGTTAGCTAATCTAGTTTTCAGTTTGGAACAGTGATGGGTGTGATTGAAAACCTGTGATTTTGTCGCTGTGACAGGTTTATTACTTCTTCCGACTGTGACTGTAGTTCCAAAATCACAGCACCGAGAAATTACCATCTTCAGCCGATACGTGATTCATAGCAATGGCGATTGATGTACGTGTATGTGATAGCTCCAGACTGCAGACAACAAGTTAACTTGAATGACAACATAATTGGGATCTAATTAATTATCGCAGTAACTCTTCGGTATTGAAGCTTTGATGCACTCGTTATATTCTCTCACGAATGATTCATCTAATCATTCGTAAATATCTTTGAGCGAATATACTCGCGCACACATGGCGATAGCACAGCGTAGAGCGTATTTCGTTTTCAATATACTCGCAGCTATAATCAGTGTTGATATAAGACATGGCACCGGTACATCAATTCAATTCTCAGAGGAACGATAATCATAAATATCCGTCGGCTCGTGATGAGAAACATTATAAATCACCAAGAAACATCCGAACACGAAATAACATTGTGACAGAATCGCTATTATCTGTCACAGCGCTTTTTACGGAGCTGTTACGGCAAAACGCTGTCACACTCCATCTCTAGTTTGGAAACCCTAACTCGAAACACAAGCAATTCTTTATTGTAGAAATGAGCAAGCTAAACTGAATACTATCGTTTTACTTTCCGTATTTCCACAATGTCTTAATTGTTACTATCCTTTGAGGAAATTAATACAATGCATACCAAGTACCCTGGGGCAGAGATAAGAGAACTCCTGAATTAAGCATATATCTTCGACTAATTAACAGGAAACCTGCTAAATTTAACAACAGTGAATGAACTTCGGCTTAATGCCCGATGAATCCTGGTCGGGGCAATAATCAACCCAATACGAGCAAATAATAATAATAATAATAATAATAATAATAATAATAATAACCCAGTAAAATAATAATAACTAATAATAATAATACCTCTAAATCCATTAAATTTTCATGAAATTAGTCTGAAATCCATTGTATTAAGAAACAATAAATGAAAAGAGATAATTCGTGGTACGACAGCCCATGAAGGGCCAAAATCTACCAGCCGACTGCTGATTCACGTCCACATGTCTCAGCAGAGGTGAACGATCATCCAAACAAGAGTATAAAAACAGTGTGGTCAGAGAATTCTAGCTGTTAGAGCTGGTTTTCGAAATCGAATTTAGCTATCTATTGTTGCTCCCCAAATTCATCACGATGCTGATTGGGCACCGGTCTCACACAATGGCCGAAATTCCATGAGAGTAGCCTATATAACTTCTCCTCAGAACTCGAACAGTAATATACACAATCCCATGGCAACAACAAACAAGGCCCATTTAAAACATCCATCATAGAACTTAGTTTCACAGCGTTTCTCGTTCGTCCACTACCTTGCCTAAACAAGTTTCAGTTCAAGAAGACAGTTTCTGGCCACATATTGACACTCAGACAATAATGTCCTCGAAGCAAGGAAGCTTGGTGAAATGAGAAGCATTCGATGGGTAATTTCACATACGTTAGGAAATTTTGCTACATAGGTACCATAAATCTTACCTCAGATGCCATAAGGAATTAAGTCCAAAATCTCTATTTTGACATATGGTAAGATGACTGTTCCACTGTTATAAATGTTCCCCTTTCTAAACAATATACCAAATTGATGTGAAACGTGTATTAATTATTTAATTTAAATAGCAGCAACGAGTTTAAATGTGCCTTACTTCGGTTTGCCAGCAATCAACAGACAAATTTTCGAACAATTTTGTCACTAATTTCCTTTGAAAATTATATGCAACTATCCATCTCTGAAATTCGGGAATAGCAATATCAAAACAACATTAAAAAAATCCTGTATATTAACCCAACATAGCTGGGCCCTCCCTGACGGGTCGGTACAGCAGCGGTGCAACATTTCTTTGAACGATATTGTACCGCACGTTTATATTTCGGCACATTTTTCCTTTTCCTTTCTATTTATTTTAGATTTTTCTATCTTCATATTTTCTCTGTTAGTTTTAATTATTCTAACTCTTCATAGATGGCTCGTAGTTTTTTTCTTTCTGATCTAGTTCTCCTTACTTCTCGTAGATGGCTTTTCTCTCAACTTTCTTTTCTTTATGCTCTGTTTCTGTTCCTATAACCGATGATGAGTTGATCCCGGGGGCCAGTAATTATTTGATCCGGGAGAATTAATTATTTTATAATAGCGCTTGCTGATTGGTCAAGACGATGGCGTGATTTAGATTTGGTCTGTGAAGCGAGTTTCATCTCGGAATGTAGCTTCAGTCTAGTGGATGGGCTCATGGAGGTCGGACGCATACAGGGTACAACCTCCTACGTAGGCCGGGGATCGAACCGGGTTCGATAAGTTTACCAGGAGTTGTATTGTACACCGTGTTGTGGGATCCTGTGAAGAATCGCAGAAGATATTAGTCCAGTGGAAGGACTCGCTAAGGTTGAGGTGTACCGGCAAGTGAGAGTGTGGTGAAGAGTACGAGCTGCTACGTAGGCCGGGGATCGAACTGGGTTCGATAAGTCTACCAGAAGCTGGATAGCACTCGGTGCGCGGGAACCTGCGAGTGAATTGTAGAAGGTATTCGGGTGGAATTTAGCGGCGAGTTTTGGGACGTACTTATTAGTTTGAGCTGCTGTCATTTTCCTGACTGATTTGCGTTCAGTCAACTCTAGTGAAATCCTGGTCGGTATCTGTATTCTTGGTGGATCATTTCTCATGTTGTGATATACCTAAAAGCCTGCCTCTATATATCATCAGTTCAGTGAGTTGGTTTTGGCTTATGTTTAATCAAGTTTTTGGAGTAGAACGAATTTAAACAGTATGGAATCATGACGAAGGCACCCATTGTTGTATGACGTTTGAGGGGTGACCAATCTGTATGTAACGGGTATGTGTGTGTTGAGCGATGGTTATGTCAAGGCTGTTTGTCAAGATGGATGCCAACGTGGGCAAACAACTACCTATGTAAGGTAATTAACTGGATTTGGTATACGCCACACTGTTAACAGGATATGTTATGTGCTACGAATTTATTTTGCATGTTCTAATAAATAGTTGTGTTTTATAGTGAGTGTATGTTATCACTTGAATACCTCGACACCCAGATTACCATCCTGATCATAACGGTTCATGGCAGGGTTAGTTTATTATTTAATTGTCTTGTTTTCCATCTAACAAGTTTAGACGATTAGATAAGAGTGAGAGTGCCCGTGTGCGGTGCAACTGGACTCCCTCACAGTACGGCATGTCTGTGGAATACATGTGTTTTTTCTCTGCATCACTCCACTACACATTTTCTAAATTCTCAGTAGTTATTGAACTTTATAAAGCACATCTCGTCTAGTGATGAAGGAGATGCAGATATTGCGTTCTATGTTTTTAAGGTTACGAAGGACAAGGAAACGATATAATTAGTATTCATTCATTCATTTATTTATTTAACCTGGTAGAGATAAGTCCATCAGGCCTTCTCTTCCCTCTACCAGTATTATAACTACAATATTAATAATACAATTACAATTATAATTACAATTAATATTAAATTTACAAATTCAATAAAAATCAAAGTTCTAAAAGATTAACTGACTAATAAAAGCTAGACACTTTATTGTAAAAGTTAAGAAGAGGAAAACATTTGTTTTATTAATTAAGTAAAAATTAGACCCACTCTACGCAGTAAGAAAATGCTTAATAAGCTTGCTTTTGAACATTACTAAATTCCGACAGTCCCTGATGTCACTGGGTAGGGTATTCCACAAGCGAAGCGAGATTGTGTATGATGATGAATACGATGATGTCTTATGTGTTGGTATGGCTAGTATGCGGCTATTCTGCGTGCGTGTGAAGAGATTATGATATGATGACAGGTAACTGAAACGGGAGGCAAGGTAGGTAGGTGTAGAGGTGTGAAGGACTTGGAAAAGGAGAACAAGAGAATGAAAATTTCTACGTTCGTTAAGCCGTAGCCAGTTTAGAGTTTGGAAGGATGGAGTAATGGTCAGCTCGACGGACATCGCAGACGAAGCGAACACAAGAGTTATGAACACGTTGTAATTTTTTCGACTGGTTGACATTGAGGTCGGTCAGTAGAAAATCACAATAATCGAAGTGGGGCATTACTAGTGTTTCCACTAGTATTTTCTTGAGTGATTGCGGATGGAATTTTCGAATGCTGTTTAAGGAATGTAGTATGGAAAGCACTTTTCTGGTAATATGGGTTACTTGGTTATTCCAGTTTAAATGCGTATCAAAGTAAACTCCAAGGTTTTTAACACAGGAAGCAAAAGGGATTATTGTGTCGTTTAACTTGACTGGAAGAGCAGGAGTAATGTTGCATAAGAGACGTTGATGTCCCACTAGGATTGCTTGTGATTTTCTTGCATTGAGAGTCAAACCAAACTTTCTGGCCCATGCAGATATAGATTCAAGGTCCTCGTTAAGATTTTTTATTGCGTCATTGAGTGAATATCAACTGTACAGTAGGTTGTTTGTAGCAGCACGAGAATTGACACTAGATGATTGATTTATTAATATTTTACTGTATTAATAAGAAATGTTACCTAGGATTTCTGTTTCTTTAGCAACTTCTACCCACGCCTGTTGTCTTTCGTGAATATTCCGCCAATTTGAAATTGTAAAGATATGGACATTTCTCTACCTCAAGAACTAACTGTATTTCCACTGACATAATGACAAAATATTCTTTATCACAAGTAGAAATATTCACAACTTCACTCAGTAAATGCTGCTTGCCGAGTGAGAAATGTGTAGCAGGGCTCCATGCCGAAAACATGTATCGGTACTGCGCCGTGCCGGCCCGTGTGAGGCAGCCAATTTAAATACTGGGTGTTCATTTCAAAGAGTGTCATAACGTCACTGTTGTGAGTCAGCGATTTGAAGCGAGTTTCAGCTTTTATGTCAGAGAAGTTACCTATTAAACAAGGCGTTCAAGTTTGAACGTCGTAGCAACACATGGCGGTCTGTAAAGTCTGTGTGCTATCATAATCTCTTTCGAACTGTGTTTTGCGCGGGCAAGTCGTACGCAGGGTATTTGTTATCATCGGTAATAATATTTCTTGCGCCGGAAGGCAAACGGAAGTAAGCGCCAAAACATGGATGTTTAGGCCGCTCCCTGACGGGTCGGTAGAGCATCGGTGGGACACACGAATTCCAAAACACGAATCAAATGCTCCGTGTTCATGTTGACGTCGAAGGTAATGTCAAAAAATACGTAAGTATTCATCTTAATCCTCTCCACATATCCCGACAGTAAGAAAAAACTCACCTGAGTACGTGTTTCCAAACAGTTCACAGTCCTGCCACTACCGGCGTTACCGTACGTATTGGTAAGTACTCTTCAGAATGAACGCCGTACTTGCTAGGCAATTTCTCTGGCACATAAGTAATAGGCCTACACCTCTGCGAAAGTGTAGGAAGATTCAATTCTCCAGGCTCATCGACTAGCCACATGAGGCATAGAGCGAGCCATGACACATTTTGAACTGAACACGCATTATATGGCTGCGACATTGACTCGGCATGCAGAGAGCTTACCGAGTGATGTTTTTTTTTTTATTGGGTTATTTTACGACGTTGTATCAACATCTAAGTTATTTAGCGTCTGAATGATATGAAGGTGATAATGCCGGTGAATTGAGTCCGGGGTCCAGCACCGAAATTTACCCAGCATTTGCTCATATTGGGTTGAGGGAAAACCCCGGAAAAAACCTCAACCAGGTAACTTGCCCCGACCGGGATTCGAACCCGGGCCACCTGGTTTCGCAGCCAGACGCGCTGACCGTTACTCCACAGGTGTGGACTCCGAGTGATGTTGTACCGATGCTCTATCGACCCGTCAGGGAGCGGCCTTACTTCCGTTTGCCTTCCGGCGCAAGAAATATAATTACAAGATTTATAATATTATCTTTCTTTTATAATAAGTTACATGAAGGATGATCATCTTTCCTTAACAATCTGTTATCCTCGAACGTGTCTGAAGCAGTGATAATTAAAATAAGAGGTGAACACGGTAACAAATAGGCTATCGACAGCGACACTACGGAAGTGAAATTAAACAGCTCTAACACTGTGTACTCAGGTCATGATTGTTTGTTCATTTTATCACTTAGAGTAACATTTATATTATTTGACTAAATTAAAAATATCCAAACAATATTTCTCCATTAATATTTGAGGAGAAAAATTCGCTCCGGTGCCGGAGATCGAACCCGGGTCCTTAGTTCTACCTACCAAGCGCTCTGACCACTGAGCTACGCCGAATTCAATCCACAGTACCGCACCGAACCCTCCTCCTTCAATGTTTCCCTTTCTGGCCTGACTCCAAATTAAGTTCCATCCCCGGCGCCGGAGCGAATTTTCCTCCTCAAATTATTAATTGTTAATATTACAGATATTATTATGTAGGGCAAATTAATAAATACATAATATTCTCATACTTACAGTGCATATATTTGTACAGATTAATCTGAACGTAACTGCGGAATCCCGGCCAAACAAGTCACTCAGCTGAGTGAGCTCCTAGTATAATGGCAGCTGACATTGGACATATACGTCAACATATATGCTTAACTTGGAGTCAGGCCACAAAGGGAAACATTGAAGGAGGAGGGTTCGGTCCGGTACTGTGGATTGAATTCGGCGTAGCTCAGTGGTTAGAGCGCTTGGTAAGTAGAATCAAGGACCCGGGTTCTATCCCCGGCGCCGGAGCGAATTTTTCTCCTCAAATATTGTCAATATTACAGATATTATTCTGTAGGACAAATTAATAAATCTATAATATTTCTCCAGCTTATTCTGTAAAGGCCCCCTGACAATATGTCCTGTTTTGTCTAGGATGATAAGTTAGCCTCCGTCAAATGATTTTATGTTATGTTGCTTACTGTTAGCTACAGGGAAAGCCCATGTTGCTCTTCAGGGTTTCTAAAGCTTTAGATTCAAGAAAAAAAAATAAATCTTAAAACTCTAGACAGCTCCATTTCAGACATCTTGATCATCGCATTCGCCCCTTTGCTTCCTTAAGTAACGACCCATAACTGTAACTTCAGGATCCATTTAAATTGATATTTTTCACCCCTTTTCTGGCAGCATCCTTCCTAAAGGGCGTAACATTGGAATAGTCGCTTCTGCTTGAATTATCATTTTATGGACCTTCTTTAGAAAAGGGTCCTCGGATCTGGACACTTGCCAAGGGCTTACACGCACTAGATCGGGCGGTCAGAATGATATAATGCTGTCAGAGTTTGATAGGATTCCTCTGTTTTCTGCTCAAATGACTGATCAGATGAGAAGAGTCTGTGGAGGAAAGTATGTTACAGTGCTAGCTGGCAAGACATCCCCATGAGGCGCTCATATGATGATAAAAAAAAACGTGTGAATGACGACAGGAAAAATTTTGACTTGTACTATAAAAATGGTACTCCAGATGAAGGAAAAATTTCTATGTTAATCCCATTAAGACACTTGGGTTTAAGGAGGAAATCTCACGAATTTTTATTCCGAAATTAAAAGAATTTGATATGGTTAACATCATCTACAGTACCTTTAGATTACTGCTGCCGGTGCTCAATTATGCAGAAACCATTCTAGAAATTATGAGATGAAAGATTTATCTTTCAACTGGACTTGAGCCCAGAGGATTCCACTTCGTCATCTGTTAGTTTACTAAACAATCGTGGATTCAAGTCCTATCATGTACCAGATATTTTATTTTAGAAGGTTATTTTACGACGCTTTATCAACATCTTAGGTTATTTAGCGTCTGAATGGCCAGGTGAGCACTGAGATTTCCGAATTTGAGTTAACTTCCAAAGAAATCAATGAATTTCCTCTGTTTGTAAACTGCTGATGAGCTCTTGTAATTTCTTTAAAAACATTTAGAACCACGTTGTGTAACAGTGACGGAACTTAGAAGTATTTTGCCAAAGTATGATCCCAACTCTACAGAGAATAAATGATTCTTTGAACTGTGAGTGAAATTTAAACGTTCTTTGTTGACGGAACCTGTTTGTTATTTTCCTGTCGTGAACATTTCCACAGATCAATGACTGAACTGTTGTTGACAGTTTTATTACCACCTTGTTGACAGAAACTCAGAGTATTTTGGCGTGAACTCCACAGATCAATGACTGAACTGTGAGTGAACATTTATAACCACTTTGTTGACGGAACCTGAGAGTATTTTGGAGTGAACTCCACAGATCAATGACTGAACTGTGAGTGAACATTATAACCATTTTTGACGGAACCTGAGAGTATTTTGGAGTGAACTCCACAGATCAATGACTGAACTGTGAGTGAACATTTATAACCACTTTTTGACGGAACCTGAAAGTATTTTGGAGTGAACTCACAGATCAATGACTGAACTGTGAGTGAACATTTATAACCACTTTGTTGACGGAACCTGAGAGTATTTTGGAGTGAACTCCACAGATCAATGACTGAACTGTGAGTGAACATTTATAACCACTATTGTTGACGGAACCTGAGAGTATTTTGGAGTGAACTCCACAGATCAATGACTGAACTGTGAGTGAACATTTATAACCACTTTGTTGACGGAACCTGAGAGTATTTTGGAGTGAACTCCACAGATCAATGACTGAACTGTGAGTGAACATTTATAACCATATTGTTGACGGAACCTGAGAGTATTTTGGAGTGAACTCCACAGATCAATGACTTGACTATGAGTGAACACATTTATTCATGGATATATTGAACAGGCAGATCAATGAGAACCCCTTGAGGCGCGCCATTTATTCATGGATATATTGAACAGGCGAGGAACGAATGAGAACCCCTTGAGGCGGCGCCAGTCCCTTATGAAGCTACGTTAAAAGCGAGCTGAGGCCGGCAGACGTCCGGGCTCGATGGGGACGGCCTTGTTCATAAGACATGACGCGCCGTCACGCACGCCCAGCTGAACTTTGTGAGGTCTATAAACAATTCACTAGGGGCTCATTCCCTCCGTGTCGCGAAACAGATGTTTCGATTTTCAGGGCTGCTACTTGCAGAGTTGTTCATCGTTTTTATTCCACCTGGTAATGGAAATTGGCATATTTCGTCAAAGTATACGTTAAACATTTGTGACTCAAATCAAACTAAGATGATAGAATATTCGCCGACTAAATATGTGCAGTCAGTTTAGGTGGGTAATATTTCATCGCTATTGGATTTTTTAGATTTGTTCGCTGAGTTTTTGAATTGAAATCATGGTTCTGTTGGATGCATTGTATTGACATTGATGTCTGTATCCCTTATGTTGACTTCGGTAGGTTGTATCAACTATGTGACCTTGATGTTGAATTGGCTGTGTCGGCTTTGATCGTTTTATTAACATATTAACCTTGATGGCTGTATTGTGGTATTGTGTCCCGAACTCAAAAAATAAATAAAGAAAGTTTAAAATAAAAAAAATTCAGAATTATGTGGTTTCATGATTGTAATACATGTATTGACTTCAATAACACTAATAATAGTGCTGCTTTCACGGTCTTAACAGTCTCAGTTTCAATAGTTGTTTCAATTGTATTGAATTTGGTTATTTTTTAAAATTTGATTATTTTTTAAAATTGTATATATTTGTTGGTTTCATGGATTGTCGTCTTTGGTCATTCATAAATTACGTCAGCATTGTTTGTTATGGACAGGGTATCGGTTTTGGTCGTTTATCGCTTACTAATTTTGTCTACTTAGGTCGTTTATTAATTGGGGTTCAGAGTAATGGGCCAAGCGCCGTTTATTAAAAATGGAGGAAGCAAGGTATAATGGGAGGATAAAGATTTGAATACCTAGATATAATGAAGATTGATATGTAATTTAGTTTTAATATGATACTTTATATTACCTTGCATATACTATGTTTCATTAAATTATAATGATTTGTTAAATTTATGGATTCTTTTTTGGTCATTTTATTTATGGCGCATTGTTCGTTATCAATAGTATGGCTCTGAACCCTTCAATTGTGTCGATTTTGGCAGTTTATCAACGGCGTCGGCTTTGTTCGTTCATCGATTTGCTGGTTTCGTTTGTTTGTCAAATGTGTCCGCTCGGATGGTTTTATCAATTGTGGTGGTTTTGATAATTGCGAGTTTTTATGTTTTTATCAATTGTGTGAGGTTTGTTGATTTTATAAATTATGTTGGTATTTATGATTTTATCAATCGTATTGGCTTTGATAGTTTTATCAATCGTATTGGCTACGATGATTTTATTAATCGTGTAAGCTTTGACGATTTATTAATCATCTCAGCTTTGATAGTTTATCAATTGTGTGAGCTTTTATGGTTTTATCAATGGTGTTAGCATTGATGACTTTATCAATCGTGTTGTCTTTGATGGCTTTATCTATCGTGTTGTCTTTGATGACTTTATCAATCGTGTTGTCTTTGATGACTTTATCAATCGTGTTGTCTTTGATGGCTTTATCTATCGTGTTGTCTTTGATGACTTTATCAATCGTGTTGTCTTTGATGGTTTTATCAATCGTGTTGTCTTTGATGGCTTTATCTATCGTGTTGTCTTTGATGGCTTTATCTATCGTGTTGTCTTTGATGGCTTTATCAATCGTGTTGTCTTTGATGGCTTTATCTATCTTGTTGTCTTTGATGACTTTATCAATCGTGTTGTCTTTGATGGCTTTATCAATCGTGTTGTCTTTGATGGCTTTATCTATCTTGTTGTCTTTGATGACTTTATCAATCGTGTTGTCTTTGATGGCTTTATCTATCGTGTTGTCTTTGATGACTTTATCAATCGTGTTGTCTTTGATGGCTTTATCAATCGTGTTGTCTTTGATGGCTTTATCTATCGTGTTGTCTTTGATGGCTTTATCTATCGTGTTGTCTTTGATGGCTTTATCAATCGTGTTGTCTTTGATGGCTTTATCAATCGTGTTGTCTTTGATGGCTTTATCAATCGTGTTGTCTTTGATGGCTTTATCAATCGTGTTGTCTTTGATGGCTTTATCTATCGTGTTGTCTTTGATGGCTTTATCTATCGTGTTGTCTTTGATGGCTTTATCAATCGTGTTGTCTTTGATGGCTTTATCAATCGTGTTGTCTTTGATGGCTTTATCTATCGTGTTGTCTTTGATGGCTTTATCTATTGTGTCGTCTTTGATGGCTTTATCAATCGTGTTGTCTTTGATGACTTTATCTATCGTGTTGTCTTTGATGGCTTTATCTATCGTGTTGTCTTTGATGGCTTTATCAATCGTGTTGTCTTTGATGGCTTTATCTATCGTGTTGTCTTTGATGGCTTTATCTATCGTGTTGTCTTTGATGGCTTTATCAATCTTGTTGTCTTTGATGACTTTATCTATCGTGTTGTCTTTGATGGCTTTATCTATCGTGTTGTCTTTGATGGCTTTATCAATCGTGTTGTCTTTGATGGCTTTATCTATCGTGTTGTCTTTGATGGCTTTATCTATCGTGTTGTCTTTGATGGCTTTATCTATCGTCTTGTCTTTGATGGCTTTATCAATCGTGTTGTCTTTGATGGCTTTATCTATCGTGTTGTCTTTGATGGCTTTATCTATCGTGTTGTCTTTGATGGCTTTATCTATCGTGTTGTCTTTGATGGCTTTATCTATCGTGTTGTCTTTGATGGCTTTATCTATCGTGTTGTCTTTGATGGCTTTATCTATCGTTGTTGGCTTTATCTATCGTGTTGTCTTTGATGGCTTTTATCTATCTTTGATGGTGTTGTCTTTGATGGCTTTATCAATCGTGTTGTCTTTGATGGCTTTATCTATCGTGTTGTCTTTGATGGCTTTATCTATCGTGTTGTCTTTGATGGCTTTATCTATCGTGTTGTCTTTGATGATGGCTTTATCTTTATCTATCGTGTTGTCTTTGATGGCTTTATCTATCGTGTTGTCTTTGATGGCTTTATCTATCGTGTTGTCTTTGATGGCTTTATGAATCGTGTTGTCTTTGATGGCTTTATCAATCGTGTTGTCTTTGATGGCTTTATCTATCGTTGTCTTTGTCTTTTGATGGCTTTGATGCTTTATCGTGTTGTCTTTGATGGCTTTATCAATCTTGTTGTCGTGTTGTTTGATGGCTTTATCTATCGTGTTGTCTTTGATGGCTTTATCAATCGTGTTGTCTTTGATGGCTTTATCTATCGTGTTGTCTTTTTTATCTATCGTGTTGTCTTTATCTTTATCAATCGTGTTGTCTTTGATGGCTTTATCTATCGTGTTGTCTTTGATGGCTTTATCTATCGTGTTGTCTTTGATGGCTTTATCAATCTTGTTGTCTTTGATGACTTTATCTATCGTGTTGTCTTTGATGGCTTTATCTATCGTGTTGTCTTTGATGGCTTTATCAATCGTGTTGTCTTTGATGGCTTTATCTATCGTGTTGTCTTTGATGGCTTTATCTATCGTGTTGTCTTTGATGGCTTTATCAATCGTGTTGTCTTTGATGGCTTTATCTATCGTGTTGTCTTTGATGGCTTTATCTATCGTGTTGTCTTTGATGGCTTTATCTATCGTGTTGTCTTTTATGTTGTCTTTGATGGCTTTATCTATCGTGTTGTCTTTGATGGCTTTATCTATCGTGTTGTCTTTGATGGCTTTATCTATCGTGTTGTCTTTGATGGCTTTATCTATCGTGTTGTCTTTGATGGCTTTATCTATCGTGTTGTCTTTGATGGCTTTATCTATCGTGTTGTCTTTGATGGCTTTATCTATCGTGTTGTCTTTGATGGCTTTATCTATCGTGTTGTCTTTGATGGCTTTATCTATCGTGTTGTCTTTTGATGGTCTTTGATGGCTTTATCTATCGTGTTGTCTTTGATGGCTTTATCTATCGTGTTGTCTTTGATGGCTTTATCTATCGTGTTGTCTTTGATGGCTTTATCTATCGTGTTGTCTTTGATGGCTTTATCAATCGTGTTGTCTTTGATGGCTTTATCTATCGTGTTGTCTTTGATGGCTTTATCTATCGTGTTGTCTTTGATGGCTTTATCAATCTTGTTGTCTTTGATGGCTTTATCTATCGTGTTGTCTTTGATGGCTTTATCAATCGTGTTGTCTTTGATGGCTTTATCTATCTTTGATGGCTTTATTGTTGTCTTTGATGGCTTTATCTATCGTGTTGTCTTTGATGCCTTTATCTATCGTGTTGTCTTTGATGGCTTTATCTATCGTGTTGTCTTTGATGGCTTTATCAATCGTGTTGTCTTTGATGGCTTTATCTATCTTGTTGTCTTTGATGGCTTTATCAATCGTGTTGTCTTTGATGGCTTTATCAATCGTGTTGTCTTTGATGGCTTTATCTATCTTGTTGTCTTTGATGACTTTATCAATCGTGTTGTCTTTGATGGCTTTATCAATCGTGTTGTCTTTGATGGCTTTATCAATCGTGTTGTCTTTGATGGCTTTATCAATCGTGTTGTCTTTGATGGCTTTATCAATCGTGTTGTCTTTGATGGCTTTATCAATCGTGTTGTCTTTGATGGCTTTATCAATCGTGTTGTCTTTGATGGCTTTATCTATCGTGTTGTCTTTGATGGCTTTATCAATCGTGTTGTCTTTGATGGCTTTATCTATCGTGTTGTCTTTGATGGCTTTATCAATCGTGTTGTCTTTGATGGCTTTATCTATCTTGTTGTCTTTGATGACTTTATCAATCGTGTTGTCTTTGATGGCTTTATCTATCGTGTTGTCTTTGATGGCTTTATCAATCGTGTTGTCTTTGATGGCTTTATCAATCGTGTTGTCTTTGATGGCTTTATCAATCGTGTTGTCTTTGATGGCTTTATCTATCGTGTTGTCTTTGATGGCTTTATCTATCGTGTTGTCTTTGATGGCTTTATCAATCGTGTTGTCTTTGATGGCTTTATCAATCGTGTTGTCTTTGATGGCTTTATCAATCGTGTTGTCTTTGATGGCTTTATCTATCTTGTTGTCTTTGATGACTTTATCAATCGTGTTGTCTTTGATGGCTTTATCAATCGTGTTGTCTTTGATGGCTTTATCTATCGTGTTGTCTTTGATGGCTTTATCAATCGTGTTGATGGTTTCATAAATCGTGTTGCCTTTTGTGGTTTTCAATCGTATTGGCTTTCATAGTGCTATCAGTCGTGTTAGTTTTTATGGCTTTATGAAACGTGAGAGCCGTGATAGTTTTATGAATCTTGTGAGTTGTGATGGTTTTATGAATCTTTTTTGGCCTTGATGGTTTTATAAATCGTGTTGGCTTTGATGTTTTTAACAATCCTGTTGGCTTATGGTTTTACCAGTCGTATTGGTTTGATGTTGGTGATTTCAGAAATAGTGTTCGCTTTGATGTGTTGTCTTTCAAGGTTTTATGAATCGTGTTGGCTTTGGTGTTTTTAACAATCCTGTTGGCTTATGGTTTTACCAGTCGTGTTGGTTTGGTGTTGATGGTTTTAGAAATAGTGTTCGCTTTGATGTGTTGTCTTTGAAGGTTTTATGAATCGTGTTGGCTTTGGTGTTTTTAACAATCCTGTTGGCTTATGGTTTTACCAGTCGTGTTGGTTTGGTGTTGATGGTTTTAGAAATAGTGTTCGCTTTGATGTGTTGTCTTTGAAAGTTTTATGAATCGTGTTGGCTTTGGTGTTTTTAACAATCGTGTTCGCTTTCATGTGTTGTCTTTGATAGTTTTATGAATCGTGTTGGCTTTGGTGTTTTTAACAACCCTGTTTGCTTATGGTTTTACCAGTCCTGTTGGTTTGGTGTTGATGGTTTTAGAAATATTGTTCGCTTTGGTGTGTTGTCTTTGAAAGTTTTATGAATCGTGTTGGCTTTAGTGTCTTTAAGAATCGTGTTGTTTTTGACAGTGGCGGTGCTCTTAAGAGGATTATCCTACTCAACAATTTTCAGTTATACCTAATAACAGTAGATCTACAAGTTCGTAATAACGATGTATCGTAACACTTGTTGCACTCCGATCCTTCCATATATTAATTTCACTGTTAGCAGTCATTCCAGTATGTAGAGTTCAGGCGAGGCTTGTAGTCAGAAGCCTCTAAGGGCACGACTACAACCTTGACTCAGGCCTGAGAGGGGACCGGGAGGGGGTATCGATTCGCTACATATTGATTATGTGTAAAATGATTCATACTGAGTGAAAATTGAGATCATTATTTGTAGAATTAAAAAAGAAACCGTTTTCAAGTTGGACGTATGAAACAAAATGGACTTATAAGACGTAGACATCAAATTTACATATTAAAATAGCGAGTAGGATAGACAAAATAGAAATTTTAATTGTCATGGTATAAGAAATATCCTTGGCTAACAGGGTGCTCTGTGACAAGTTACTAAACTTATACAGAGTCTAGATGTTAAAATACAAAATTTTTGCATCGCGATGACTGCTGCAATATTTCACCCATTTTAACTAAGTTTTCTTCATACATCTACGCTGCACACATGTAATTTTAGCCTTCTATTTAATGCATGGATTTTGTATTTTAATATCTAGACTCTATATGAAGTTTAATGACTACAACCGCTACACCTTTAAGTGATTATTATTCCATTACTTTGTGATTGTACAGTTATTCATGTATTACTGTTTTAATTAATTTTCTCCAATTCCACATCATTCAATTCATCGTATTTTATTATTTTGCCATTTACCTATGTCTTTATGCTCAAAGCATTACTATATGCTAATATACCTGAAGATGCCATTAATTGGCGAAAGCGCTAGTCATGTTTGATTGTGTAATGACCTAATGTAATATCTTGCATTATTTCTTAGGTTCATAAGACAGTTATTGAAGTATTGTTATACTTATTTCATTTTATGCTAACTTGTCGGACCAATATGCCTCTTAAATTTGGTATAGATTATTTTTATTAACTGCGGTGACTCATAGTTTGAGCAATTACGTCGATTTTGACGCTTGTATGTTCTATGTTGGATTTGATTATTGTACCATTTGTTATTATTTTTATGGTTGTATAAATTGTGTTGACTTTGATGCTTGTATGAATGTTGTTATCTTTTATAGCTGTAGCAATTGTGTTAGCTTTGGTGATTGTATCAACTGTGTTGGTTTTGATGGTGTATGAATTGTGTTGACATTTACGTTTACATTAATTTCGTTGGTATTGATAGTTGGTTTTCAGTGCTCTGGTATTTGGTTATGAAATTGTGGCAATTTTGTTAACTCCGTCACTGCAACAGCAATCTTGGTTGTACTTTTTTGCTTAAAATTTGGGTTTATTGTTTTTGTGAATACGTTCGTTCTGTACAATTATGTTGACTCTATTTACTGTTAAGTTGAATCGCTTTGTCTTGTTCGTTGTGCTGATAACTTAGTATCAATTTAAATGAAAAATGAAGTGTTAATATATTGTATAAATATTGATAAGGTAAATTACTTTACTGCAACATATCTTCATTCGGATTAAGCATTCATTTCAACGCCTGGAACGTTGCATGATGAAGAAAAGATATTGAATTTAGTACGAGTTCCATGAGATTAATTTGCTATATAATTGGCATTGTCTCTTATGTAAATTTCTTCTATTCAAGTTAAAATTACGAAACTGTTATTAAAATTACTAACTTATTTGCAAAAAATGACATCAATTTAATAGAAAACTAGCAACAATTGAAGATCTAACGTTCTAAATGTGCTAAGTGCCAATTTTTCAAATTTCATTTTTAATCAATACTAGCTTAAATTACCCGGCGTTGCCCGGGTTTTAAATTTTGGTCTGTTTCTAAATAAACTGTTTGTTAGACATATCGGAGACCTCGACAAGGGAACTATATAAAACCAAAACGAACCATATTTACTTATGTTTTCCTCCCTAGTGACGAATATTAAAGAAAGTGCCACTAAACTGACTAATCGAAATAATTCCATCTCACCTATGAATAAGAGTTTTAACAACATTAAGACCTTATGCTACATGGATATTTAAGATATTTAACATTGTGATTGATGATAATATTTATCGTACCACGGCATTATGTATTATTAAGCCTTTCTGCCCACAATATATTTAATTTCCTTCAAGGCCAAGCTACAATCTGTAACGGATGGATTCTATCAAATACATGGATTTCAGGGTGTTTTGCAGTAACGGAGACTATACTCATCAGAATTCACTCTCCTGGAGAAGGCAATGTAGAACACTACCACAACAGAAAATCATTTTTTCTATAAACGGCCAAGTCATTAGTGACCATAACTTATTAATAAGAGACGGGGTCACAGTAACAGTAAAATAGGCTCTATATTATTATTGCAATATTATAATATTGTAATATTATCACAAATATTACTATAACTTACAATCATTGCTTAAAATCGAATGGCTATAATAGCAATACGTGGGATAAAAACATGATTTTCTTTCGTTTTTCCAGTTAATATTGTCACTCATATTACGTTTGATGAATTTTTGACACAAATTCTTGTTAGTGCATAATTTTGGTGAGTCAATATTTCGCAATAGTAGGTCTACTATGGCTATTCAATATTAAGTAAATTATGTGGTAGCAATCCTTGAGTTTGAAAGAATTCTAGAATTCAATTGATAAAACAGTCTGCTCACTATCTACAAAACTGCATCGAGGAATTCATAATACGGTCCTGGACTGCGTAAAGATACTTATTGCATGAATTATCTAGTTTTAGCCTTCATGATGTGTAACAACAATGTAATTTAATTTCGTGTTAAAATTTCCAAGGCCTCTTAAAAGTCTATGTTGAATACAACAGACAATAATAAAGAACAATTGACTGTAGAAGATTTTGCATTTTAATATAATACATGAATATTTGATTTATTTATTGTTATTTTTTATATATTTAATTAATTTAACTTCTTTTTGCACAATTTTAATGTAGCGTATGTTCTTCTCCTGGTTATGAAGGTTAAATGTGTAAACTTTGGCACATGTCGGTCAAAGCGTAAATTAGATTTGTATAGAGAACATACACACCCACATACAGTAGGGGAGAGTCATGATGGAAAAATATCGGACATCGGGTAATATCGGAGAGTGACTTTCTTTCATATACCACACGATGATAGTACCTGATTGACATGGTTACGTTTCTGTGATGTCGCAGAGAGAAACGTAACCATGTCATTCAGGTACTACCATATGGTGGTAGATGAAAAGAAACTGTCCGATACTAATTGACTCTCCCTACATACATACATACATACCCACATTCAATTTTATATATTAAGATAAGGGATAACATTCATAAGAGAATATCATACTAAATTACCTTTATCGTAACTCAACTGTAAGTGACCAATTCGTGCTCCCAAAGACTGTGTTGCAGGCATCTCAACATGCATTTCGCAGTGCGTTTTCATCAATATCTCAGAAAATTGTTTATGGTACTTAGCACATTTAGAATTCCACGTCCTTAATTATATTAGATCTAAGCTTAATAAAATTAGTAGCAATAAAGCTGAACACGATGACAAGCTTCAAACAGACTTAAATTATGATTTTATAGTGCATGAAATTCCAGACATTACGTTTCAAAACTAACAATAAATTATACTGTAGTGAAGTTTATCGTAAAGCTGTAAGCGTCGAGGGTTCGATTCCCGATGAAGTCATGAATTTTTCTATTTATCTAATCCTTCAAGCAACACTATGGCCCTTGGGTTTACTCAGTCTCTAACAGAAATAAGTAAGCTTACCACGGACATTTCTTTGGGGATAAAGACGGCGGACACCTAGGACTGACATTCCTGCTTACTTACTTACTGGGTTTTAAGGAACTCGGAGGTTCATTGCCGCCCTCACATAAGCCCGCCATTGGTCCCTATCCTCAGCAAGATTAACCCAGTCTCTACTATCATATTTCACCTTCCTCAAATCCATTTTAATATTATCTACCAATCTACGTCTCGGCCTCCCCTAAGGTCTTTTTCCCTCCGGCCTCCGAACTAACACTCCATATGCATTTCTGGATTCGCCCACACGTGCTACGTGCCCTGCCTATTTCAAACGTCTGGATTTAATGTTCCTAATTATGTCAGATTAATAATACAATGCGTCCAGTTCTGTGTTGTATAACTTTCTCCATTCTCCTGTAACTTCATCCCTCTTAGCCCCAAATATTTTCCTAAGCAAGATATTCTCAAACACCCTTAACTTACATTCCTCTCTCAGAGTGAGAGTCCAAGTTTCACAACCATAAGAACAACCGGTAATATAACTGTTTCATAAATTATAACTTTCAGATTTTTTTATAGAGGCTGGATGATAAAATCTTCTCAACCGAATAATAAGAGGCATTTCCCATATTTATTCCGTGTTTAATTTCCTCCTGACTATCATGAGTATCATTTATATTTGTTACTGTTGCTCCAAGATATTTGATTTTCCACCACTTCAAAGGATAAATTTCCAATTTTATATTTCCATTTCGACAATATTCTCGTCACGAGGCATAATCATATACTTTGTCTTTTCGGGATTTACTTTCAAACCATCTCTTTACTAGCTTCCAGTAAAATTCCCATGTTTTCCCTAATGGTTTCTGCATTTTCTCCTAACATCTTCACGTCATCCTCATAGATAATCAGCTGATTTAACCCGTTCAATTCCAAACCCTCTGTATTATCCTGGACTTTCCTAGAACGAAGTTAAAAAGTAAAGGTGATAGTGAATCTCCTTGCTTTAGCCCACAGTGAATTGGAAACGCATCTGGCAGAAACTGACCTATACGGACTCTGCTGTACTTTTCAATGAGACACATTTTAATTGCTCGAACTATTTTTTGGGAATACCAAATTCAATAAGAATATCATATAAAACTTCTCTCTTAACCGAGTCATATGCCTTTTAGAAATCTAGGAATATCTGATGCACTGTATCCTTATATTCCCATTCTTTCTCCATTATCTGTCGAATACAAAAACTGTTTTCAATAAGTGATCTATTACGCCTAAAACAACACTGATGATCCCCAATAATGTCATCTACATATGGAGTTAATCTTCTCAGAAGAATATTGGACAAAATTTTGTACGACGTCAACAAAAGTGATATTCCTCGAAAGTTACTACAGTTAGTCTTGTTCCCCTTCTTAAAGGACTGACATCCCTACTGCTATTAAAATGACGACTGCGATAGCATTAACCTCTCGCTATCCTCGCGGCCGATTTGGCCTAACATAGTTGACTTCAGTTAAGTTCATGACCAAAACTATGACACTATTGAATGTAATAATTCAACACGTCGAAATTAATTTTGATACTACTTCCTACAACACCTTCTTACTTACTTACAAATGGCTTTCAAGGAACCTTAAGGTTCATTGCCGCCCTCACATAACCCCGCCAGCGGTCCCTATCCTGTGCAAGATTAATCCAATCTCTATCATCATACCCCACCTCCCTCAAATCCATTTTAATATTATCCTCCCATCTACGTCTCGGACTCCCTAAAGGTCTTTTTCCCTCCGGCCTCCCAACTAACACTCTATATGCATTTCTGGAACCGCCCATACGTGCTACATGTCCTGCCCATCTCAAACGTCTGGATTTTATGTTCCTAATTATGTCAGGTATTGATCAAATTCCAGCAGAATTAATACAAGAGGGTGGAAGGGCATTATCTAGCGAAATTTATAAACTTCTGCTTGCAATTTGGGAAAAGGAAGGAGTCCATAATCGTACCTATTTTTAAAAAGGGGGACAAGACTTACTGTAGTAACTTTCGAGGAATATCACTTTTGTTGACGTCGTACAAAATTTTGTCGAATATCCTTTTGAGAAGATTAACTCCATATGTAGATGAAATTATTGGGGATCATCAGTGTGGTTTTAGGCGTAATAGATCGACTATTGATCAGCTTTTTTGTATCCGACAGATATTGGAGAAAAATGGGAGTATAAGGGAACAGTACATCAGTTATTCATAGATTTCAAAAAGGCGTATGACTCCGTTAAGAGAGAAGTTTTATATAATATTCTTATTTGCATTTGGTATTCCCAAGAAACTAGTTCGATTAATTAAAATGTGTCTCAGTGAAACTTACATCAAAGTCCGTATAGGCCAGTTTCTATCTGATGCTTTTCCAATTCACTGCGGGCTAAAGCAGGGAGATGCACTATCACCTTTACTTTTTAACTTCGTTCTAGAATATGCCATTAGAAAAGTTCAGGATAACACAGAGGGTTTGAAATTGAACGGGTTACATCAGCTGCTTGTCTATGCGGATGACGTGAATGTTAGGAGAAAATCGACAAACGATTAGGGAAAACGCGGAAATTCTAGTGAAGCAAGATAAGCGATAGGGTTGGAAGTAAATCCCGAAAAGACTAAGTATATGATTATGTCTCGTGACCAGAATATTGTACGAAATGGAACTATAAAATTTGGAGATTTATCCTTCGAAGAGGTGGAAAAATTCAAATATCTTGGAGCAACAGTAACAAATATAAATGACACTCGGGAGGAAATTAAACGCAGCATAAATATGGGAAATGCCTGTTATTATTCCGTTGAGAAGCTTTTGTCATCTAGTCTTCTGTCAAAAAATGTGATAGTTAGAATTTATAGAACAGTTATATTACCGGTTGTTCTTTATGGTTGTGAAACTTGGACTCTCACTTTGAGAGAGGAATATAAGTTAAGGGTATTTGAGGATAAGGTTCTTAGGAAAATATTTGGGACTAAGAGGGATGAAGTTACAGGAGAATGGAGAAAGTTACACAACGCAGAGCTGCATGCATTGTATACGACATCTTCAATGTAATTTAAAACTGAAAATCAGAAGTATAATAAAATCAGACTTATAAAGTTGTAAAATTATACAATTTCAACATAATGTTGCAAGTGATCTTAAAAATAACAAGCACGCCTACAACATTGGATGTTTAAAGTAATAACAGGTGAACAGCTGACGCGGCCGCCAGGTTTGAATCTGTGCGGGGGTCATCGCCAGCCGTCTTGTATCTGTGTATTGTCTCAGAGGAGTAATGAACAAGGTTGGAGCGCGCCGGGGTAGGGGGGGAAGGCTGCAAAGTGGCGCAGTACGGCGGGTTGCCGCATGGAGACGCCCGGCGCAGCTCCGATTTATTATCCGAATCAGAAAAGTCCGAATAACAGGACCCTGCCACGCGGCAGCTGAAAGTAGTGGACCATGCGTTTTGATCTAGAAGCGAGAAAACTGCACTGATAATGAAACTCACTATCAGATGGTAGACAAAACAGAGAAATGTCGTGGAGAGCACTGAGACGTTAGGGCTTAAGGGGTTAGGTACAGCTTACAGCAGTAAATTTTTTTGGAAATATTCAACATTGTTTCCCTCCATAACTGTATTTTGTACAATAATTAAAATTGATATGTGTAAAACACTGTCCTTCTGCTACATGCATAAAATATTTTTACGACTATTACACTCTTACTACGTCATACTACTTTTGACCAATAAAACGGTACGAAAGGACGTATTTCAAACAAACATGGCTGCTTATCGCAAAATTTTATCGCGTCCCTAGCATTTGTTTAATTTTATCGCGTCCTGGCATTTGTTTAATTTTATCGCGTCCCTAGCATTTGTTTCTTTCTTTGCCAACATTTGAAACTGCGCTGGTCTGGACGTCAATATATATATATATATATATATATATATATATATATATATATATATATATAATTATAAACCACTCCAGTCGATGCACAGCAGTTTCAAATATGACTCGCATTGGCATTCAAGAACAAGAATTAATAAAAATCACTGATCATACCTATGCATCTTCTGAAATCCGATTTACAAATAAATGAAGAGCACCATTCGGAAATCCTAAATAAGTTGAATACACCATGTAGGCCTAAATCAACGAGTTCCACTTCTATTACGCACACGTCCAATATAACATCAATTGAACCACCAACCACATTCAAATTTGAAAATTGTACATTCAATAATTATTCCTTTTAAAATTATTCATTCGGAAATTCTGAATAAGTTGAATACACCATGTAGGCCTAAATCAACGAGTTCCACTTCTATTACGCACACGTCCAATATAACATCAATTGAACCACCAACTACATTCAAATTTGAAAATTGTATATTCAATAATTATTATTTTTAAAATTATTCATGTTTATTTTTTTGTCATCGTCGTTAATTAAAACTTTCTAATACTTGTGTACATTAGTTATGTTATATTATAGCTTTGCTATATGATATTATGGATAGTCACGTATCAGAGATTGTTTAATATTAAGATTTATTGAAAATCATCTGCCAAGTGACGTTGATTATCGTAAGGTAAATCATCTGCCAAGTGATAACTGGGATTGAAGTGGAATGTTGCATTTTAATAAAAATGAAACTGAATCAACAAAGCCTTCTTGACTAGTAACATTGCCATCGTGTATAATAGATCGAGAACTTCTCGACGAGAAGACATTGCTCACTACTGCCATCTAGCATGCATCTAGCGTAATATTTGTAATGTTGAGATGGTACAATAATACATTTGAAGACAGTTGTATTTTCGTAAGTCAATTAATATTTTATTGTATTGAGTACTTCGTTACTTCTAATCTTTATATACTTTCTTCTAATCGTGTAATAGTCAATTAAATCCACTCGAGTTTTGATTTTCTCTAGATAAATCAAAACGTCTAGTGAGATTACTGTTAATAAAAAAATTTTTTTTTTCCAAAAACAAAAATGGTGACAGTTTACTGTGCAGTGATGACGCATTTCCCTCATAACTCATAAATTAACAAACTTTTTTACGTTCTCTCTGTTTTATTTTATTGCTGAAATTCACGTCTACAATATCATGCTCTTTCAACTACATTCCCTAATAAATAATATATTTTTTTTTATTTTGGGTTAGAAGAAAATACTGAAACTTGACTATTTTTTAAAATGAATTTATTTTTTATAAGACAATCTATCAAAGGTAGAGAAGTGATTTTGCATCATATGTATATATGACATGCATAAATACACACAAAAATTTCATCACAGAATATTAGATAGTTTTTGGTTATGAAGGAAACGCTTCATCGCTGCACAGTTAACTGTCACCATTTTGAATTTTGAAATATATATATATATATATATATATATATATATACAGTATATATATATAATATAAATTTTTTAAATCGTAAAAATATATACTTTTTTTTTTTTTTTTCATTTAGCAGGACAGTCTTTTACACATACTAATTTCTATTATACATCTTGATTACACTATATCACTTCGGAATATGTATAAGAACTTTTTGTGTTAAATATTAACGTACCTTGTTAACATGTTTCGGCCTATTTTCGGTCATCTTCGGAACTGGTCGTTGTTGGTCTTGGTGCCTCTTGTTTCCTGTGTGGGTGCGTTCGTAGTGTAGAGTCAAAGAGTGTATGTGTTTTGAAATTGAGTTGTGTGTTGAGAATATCGTTGTTGGTCTTGGCGCCTCTTGTTTCCTGTATGGGTGCGTTCGTAGTGTAGAGTCAAAGAGTGTATATGGTTTGAAATTGAGTTGTGTGTTGAGAATATCGTTGTTGGTCTTGGCGCCTCTTGTTTCCTATGTGGGTACGTTCGTAGTGCAGAGTCAAAGTGTATGTGTTTGACTCTACACTACGATCGCACCCACACAGGAAACAAGAGGCGCCAAGACCAACAACGACCAGTTCCGAAGATGACCGAAAGTAGGTCGAAACATGTTAACAAGGTACGTTAATATTTAACACAAGAAAGTTCTTATCATACATATTCCGAAGTAATTTTTATTATTGTACAAGATACAGTAATGAAGGAAAGAAATGTTAATTACCAAAGTTTTACTGTTGTAAGCTGTACGTAACCCCTTCAGTGCTCACAGATATGTTAACTAGATCTCGGAATATGAGCCAAAGCATCTGAGTAACAAAATTCACTTAAGACAAATGATATTTTAAAAGTTTTTGGCGACATAATGTCTCGGTAGGCACTAAACAGAACCCGAAGGCTTGAATCTGAGAAAAAAGTGAAAGCGTTCGTATGCAGTTTTGTCCAAAATTTCTTGATTTTAAAAATATACGAGTTCTTGGAGTTGTTAAACTAGTTTAAAAATATACAGAACTTCCATGAAGATGTCATTTCCAAAGAGGGGACCTAAAATCCTGTCAGATATCTGCCCAGACATATTTCTTAAAGTTTTAATCTTTTTAATACTGATGTACTTTATTAGGCCTACATAGAGTTCATACTTTTATAAATATACTCAAGAGCATTAACCGTTGTTTCCTCACATTTCAAATAAGTGTAGATCTGTAATAACAGGATAACTGAAAAATTCGCGCTTATTTTAGCTTCCACAGAGTCAACAGAATAGTGTGCATATTTTCAGATAATGTTACAGGAAAAACTGATAATTTGTATATTTTAAAGATTTATCCAGGTGTATTTATGTTTGTTCCATTCAACTTATTTTTTTATTAAAAGTTAATTGAAGCATTGAATTTTGCTACTGTTGTGGTTCAAGATTTCTGTAGCCTAAAACCAATTTTGGCAAATCAGCGAGGATGACTACAAGAGTGGATGTTGGTAATGATCAGAGACCGGAATTTTGGCAGACTGACTTTTTAAATGTGTTAAATCTATCTTCATTTTGAAAGTAAATCTTTACAAACTATACCTTTGTGATTGAAACGTCACAGTTTTATGTTGCCCTTCTCTGCCTTTTTAAATGTAAATGCTTTTTTTCCTTTATTTGATTATTTATCTATTATTTATTAATGTATTATTAAAAATTGCCTACAGGTATATTTTTATTTATTTATGCTCGACCATGCCGAAATGTAGTAATTATACACCTGGTAGCAGTCCTTTAATGCATGTCATTAAAGTGCACCTACTCATTAAAGTACAGGTGTTCAGCCAATGAGAAGTCAGCTTTGTACCGTTATAAAACCGCAAGTATCGATTATTCTCGGATATGCAATCGAAAGAGAATTAGCGAAAAGTCACGGAGGCTGGAAATCCAATACTGTCGCAGAAGGTTAGGTTCTGTTACTATAATAATTAGCGTTAATTGTAAATAATATTCAAATAAATTCAATTTGTCATCTCGTTTTTCAATGTCTAATTTAATTTCAATGTTATATCAAAGTTAATATTTAGTTTACTCTGTAGGTTCTTATAGGCTATCAAGGTCAATGTGGACATCTGTTCCTCGGAAAAAATCAATACTTTCGCGTCTGCGCACATCTCACAATTTACGAGGTATTGCTCAAGGTTAGTTAGATACAAATAAAATGAATCATTTCAAATTAGAAATATGGTCGAGCATAAAAAGTCGTATGGAACTCGCCTATAATGGTAATTAAGAAGCTCGTATGAAAATTATGAAACTCGCTTGCGCTCGTTTCATAAACATCCATACTCGCTTCTTAATTACTATCATTATAGGCTCGTTGCATAATGTACTATTCTAACCGCTACAATGAAAGTGACTTCACCGAATGTATATTATTGTCTATCAGTCAGTTCATATTCTCTTTGCAACAATGAGTGCTGCCGTGCAAAAATGTATAACAGTAAGCGTTTTAATTATCGCTTGTGTTTATTTGACAAGGCAACAATGAGTGCCGGTCTAACGTTATTTTTAAACGGTATATTCAGTGTTGCCAATTCAGCGGTTTTCCCGCTAAATCTAGCTTTTTTGGATAACCGTCTCGCGGGTAAAATTATATTATCCCGCTTAGCGGGAATACTAGCAGTTTTTAATCTTTAAAGTTTCTGAAATGAAATTCATATTAGCATTATAAGTGGCTTTCATAATTACATTTAATTCGATCAGTGTGTGTTTTGTGAAATAATGGATGTATTAATGTAGTGATAATGCCATATTATATATATGTCACCGTTAAAACCCGAAATCCGTCAAAACCAGTTTCAACTAGTAAAAACGAGTTTAAGCAAATAAAGATAGAAAGTGAGTTTTCGTATGATCTGGAATCAGTGTCAGGTTAGATTTGGTTTGTTTAGGTTTTTGTTTGGTAAAAGCCTAAAAAAACCTAAACAAACCAAACCTAAACTGTCATTGATTCTAGATCTTACGAAAATTCGCTATCCATCTGTCTGTCTGTCTCTCTATCTTTTAAAACTAGTTTTTACTAGTTGAAACTGGTTTTGTCGAATTTTGGCTTTTAACGGTAACATATATCGTGCAATAAGAATTTAAATATGTTGTGTCTGTGATAAAAGTGTTCAAATTTGCTTTATAGCGCCACATTGGCAACGATAATAGTGTGTAATATTCGTTACATTGGCGGGCGGATGCCGTTACATTGGCGGGTGGATGCTCTACCTTGACCGTTATTATTATTATTATTATTATTATTATTATTATTATTATTATTATTATTATTATTGAATAATAAGTATACATTAAAATCTAGAGATATTTGTTAGAAAATCGCGGATTTTCGAAAGCCATCTAGCGGGATTATACGAACAACTGTTGGCAACACTGGTTATATTTCTTTCAGTTTTCATTGCTACGTTGTTGTAGCATGACCCCAGAGAACTTAAAAAAAGCATTTGGTTGTCGTGTGCAACGAATAAATTGCAATACATAGGCCTTTTAAAAACATTTTCATTTTTGTGTCAAGTACAACACTAGCATATTGTTTTAAAGTTCTTAAAAATATGACGATCGAGTTATTGAATAGTGTAATCTATAGTCCCATCGCTCTTATTTCCGGCAGCCAATCACGTTGCAGGTCGGCTACATTTAAACGTGAGCGTCTTGTCATTCGGTGTTGATGATGTAATGAATTTCCTATGGCTCGATAAATACTTAATATAATCACCCGCCATTTTGGCTCTTTGTTGGCTTTCGCAGAAATCACACGAGGACGTTATTTGCCGCTCAAATATTTGCTCAATTACATTGCGTTTGATTTATTATCATAGGAGCTACAACATGATAATATTTAACGGTGAAGCAAATAGATTCCTCATCTGGTAGCTCGGGAACGAAAGAACAAAAATGGCGAACGATACTACCTACCTAGACTTTATAGAGCCTTCACTTCCTAAGACGTAAGGAAAGAGGAGGAGTCACACCGGAAATAACAGCGACGCGACTATGGTAAATGAATTAGTTTAGTGGAAAGTTTTTGTAATTGTCTTTTATTGCGTATTTTAGCTATTTATAATGCCTTTTTTCCTGCCTATTTTAGCTATTTATGATGCCTTTTTGCCTATCTATTTTAATGATTTCATAATGCCTAAACTTCTTGTCTCTGGTAATGATAATGTTCTAGTACAGACAGCGCAATGGATATCTGGAGAATGTAAACAAGCCGCAACCTGTTCTTTTCCCTACGGGCCAACCACACGGAGAGGTAAAGCGTATGCGATCTTGCGGTAACAGCTTACATTTTCCAATTATTCATTGCGCCGACTGTACACTCTACTATTCATGACATTCCGTAATTAAAAATGTGGAGGATTCAAATCGAACGATGCACGAATATCACAGCTGCTACGCACTGGATTTTGTTCCACCAAATTCATAATTTCCTCCTCCCTGTTTACAATTTCAACGGGTCGTTTATTTACCACAATTACGAAACCAAGGTATTACACTTCCGGTGTCACGGATACGCTAACTGAAATAAGTCTGAACATTTAGAATATTTCTACCTGAAAATATTTCTTCTTACAGGATCGACAATCATGAAAATTATAGCCTGATTCTACGTAAATTAAAATCATTCCGATATATTCGTAGTTCGAAATTTTGACAGAGATTCCCTGGCGTTTCAAGTCCCAATAGTGAAAAAAACTTCTTAAATTAAAGAGAAACGGCATTGTTAAACGCTAGAATTCCTAAACCACAAGAAAAGGGTTTTAATGGGGGGGGGGGGGAAACTCAACAAAACTCGTGCATCATTTGAACGTTCTCCAAAGAAACCCTACGTCGTGTTTCACAAGAAGTAGGAGTTCCAAAAACCTAGTCCAAATGACGACTAAACTTTTAAGTCTGAAACCTTATCTGCAGTCTACATCGCATGACAACGAAACGTAAATCGAGTGCATTTACGCAACTGGGTTTTGCATAATATCCTTGTCGTTATTGTTGACATGCTATTACTCATTATGAAGCAAAAATGTAATTTTTTAATATTTTCATTCATAAAAGTTTTATGTGTTGAACGGGATGACACATGGAAATTTCCGTTATCTACTCCGCGCGCCGCGCGCCACGCATGCATAGACTTTATCGGCCCAGACCCGAGACGAACGCTCTCTACTACTGAATTATAACAACAATTTAATGTATAGGAGTGTTTTACTAAAGCCATGATAACATAATGTCTACTGTATTGTTCACCATTCTAAATAGAAAGGAGGAAACAGGCAAAAGTGAAATTCTTACAGGATCCAGTATAGGTGAACAGAGATAATTATTTCAATGAAAGACGGGAAGCAAGTCGTACACTTAGGAACAAAAAGAGAGATTACTTGAACGAAAAACTGAATGCGGTAGAAACAAATAGTGAGAATAAAAACCTTAGAGGTTTACATAAGGGCATAGAAGAATTTAAAAAAGGATATCAGGCAAGAGTAATGATAAAAAAAGGTTGTGAATGGTGACTTGCTTCCAGATTCTCATTTCGTTCTGAAAACATGGAAAAACTATTTCGAGCAACTACTAAATGTACATAGCCTAGGATCTCTAGATTTCAATCCGGCCGACTTTTGGTTGTAAGGTTACCTTAAAGAACGAGTTTTCCTGACACATCCCACAACCCAACTGCAACTGAAATATGCCATCTCGCATGAAATTGCCAATAATCCAAGACATTATCTGCAAAATGCTGTGCATGGGTTCGCAGACAGAATGCTGTACTTTGAACAAGAGATCGGTGGACATCTTCCCAATGTTTTGTAAACCCCATTGTTTGTCCAACACTGTGATGTTTTTGTTTCTTCCATATCTGAAATATTATAATATTTATAGTGGTTTAATGTTTGAACTGACTTTTGAAAAACCTTATACATCCCAAGTATTTGAAGCAGTCCACTTGCTCTATTGTCTCATTTAGAATTTACAAGTTTACCTTCTTTATTTTTCTTCTTATGACCATGCTCTTCGTCTTATTTGCATTTATCTTCATTCCATACTGCTCACAGCTATCATTTAGCTCCTGTAGCATATCCTGTAATATCATTTCCTCTTCTGCTAACAATGCCATATCAGCAGCAAATCTTATCTTCTTCCTCCTACTATCACTCCTCCCATTTTCTGAAAACAGTTCTTCACTAAATCCTCCAAGTATATGTTGAACAGGGTAGGAGATGAAGGACATCCTTGACGTACTCCTCTCCCTATTTCACTTTTTCTGACATTTCTTCTCCTACCCTGACTTTGACTCGTTGTTTCATATAAAAATTACTGAACAGTCTTCTCTCTTTCCAATCCACACCAATTTTCTTCAGGATTCCCATCAGTTTATTCCAATCCACTCTGTCAAAAGTCTTTTCTAGGTCCACAAATACTACACACACTTTTTTATTGTTCTCTAGGTATCTCCCGCCGGTTGTCCGTAGTAGTCAAATTGCATCTCTCGTACCTTTTCCCTTCCTTAAGCCAAACTGATCTTCTCCCAACTGTTCTTTCATCATAGAATATAAACATCGATTCAGTATTCGCAAGAGAATCTTCGCCGAGTGCGAAATTAGACTGATAGTCCTGAACTTCTTGCATTTCTTGGCATTATTTTTCTTCGGTATTGGAATCAACACTGTTTCCGTGAAATCTTCAGGCCATTCGCCTTTCTCATATATTTCGTTACATAATGATAGAATTTGCTTCTTGTCTTCACCCAAGCATTTCCGTAATTCAATGGGGATTCCATCAACTCCTGTTGCTTTCCCATCCTTCATTTCCTTAACTTCAACTTCTTCGCTTAAAATGGAAAATCCTTTTCCGTCTTCTGATCGGCTTCTTCGTCTTCTATAACTAGGTCGTCTGGACGTTTCCTTGTCTCATATAACTCTTCTACATATTTCGTCCATCTATTTACTATTTGCTGGGGAACTTTCGGTGCTGGACCCCGGACTCATTTCACCGGCATCATCACCTTCATATCATTCAGACGCTAAATAACCTAGATGTTGATACAGCGTCGTAAAATAACCCAATGAAATAAAAAAATATTTACTATTACTTGTCTTTTATTTCATTTCCGATGTCGTTCTCTATCATCCACATGGATCTCCTGGTCTTATTTGTCAAGTCCAAACATTTTACTTTGAGGTACATTAAATAATATCTTCCTTTTCTCTCTAGATCAACTATTTCTTTACATTTCTTTTTAATCCAGTCTTCTTTCGCCCTATCAGTTTCTCTTCTTAGTTCGTTGTTTAGTTTCCTGTAGTTTCTTCTACCTTCTTCTGTGTTTATGTTTGTCATTTTCTCCTCTCCCCCATCTTCTCCAAAATTTTCCCTCTGACCGAAGGTTTCTTAATACTCACAACATCTGTGTATCCTATTCTTTCTTCTGCTGTTGTTTGTATAAAAGTTTTTAAATGAGTCCAGTATTCATTAGTATTTTCAGGTGTTGATTCTAATGTAGCGGCTTTCTCTTGAAAATTTTTCTTCTCTCATCTTCGTTCTTGAGTTTTTCCATGTTCAATTTCGTCACCTGTCTTTCTCCTATCTCCTTCAGACGAATATCTACTTCGCCTATCAGCAGAACGTGATCTGAGTTAATATCCGCTCCTGATAGAGTCTTTGCATTTTTAAGCAATTTCTAAATCTTTCCTGTACCAGTATATAGTCTATCTGATATCTCCTTTCGTCCCTTGGGCATGTCCATGTACTCGTATATCTTCTTCGTTTATGTTGTTGGAATAATGTATTTCCAACAGTCATTGCATTTCTATTAAATAAATTCACCAAATATTATCCTCTATCATCTCTTTTTTCCAATTCATATTTTTCCAACTGTTCTTCCACCTTATCCTTCTCCTACAAATGCGTTCCAGTCGCCCATTAGGATTACGCATGCTCCCTTCTTCTCCTCCTCAATTATCTCTTCTATCTTGTCATAGCTTTCTTCCACTTCCTCGTCTGCTAATCCACTATGTGGCATATAAACTTGCACTAGCACTAAATCTATTTTATTCCCTTGTAGCCTCACCATTATCATTCGGTCATCTACAGTACATAACGCACTGATATCACTTTATCTTTCACACGTGGTCCCAGTAATACACAAACACCATGACTACCTTAGTACTCACCATTTGAACAAAACAACCTACATTCATCACTCACCAACTCACCACTATTTTCCCACCTCACTTCTGATATTCCCACCACATACACTTTGTTTCTTCACATTTCTTCCTTCAAGTTTTCCAACTTACCTGCTTGCAGAAGAGCCCTTACATTCCACGTTCCAATCCTCAATCTTCTTTTGTTCTCTTTGTTGGGTTGCTTTATAATTTGTCTTTCCGCAGCATACCCCTCCCGGACATCTGAATGGGGTAATAGTTTACGTCCGGAATCTTTTACTGTGGAAAGACTCATCATGCCACGTTTGCAGTTTTTCTTTGGAAAGATAAATACGGTGGCTTTCCGTTGCTTTCCGCACACCACTCTCTCTTTCGCATCTTAAAAAGATCCCAGAGGGCCCCAGTGTGGAGATGAGGAGAATGACTAATTAGGCCCTCCGAACTTAACCGAAATTCACCACAAGGGTTAAATATCAGTTATATCAGGTTTTTGACCCGATCAGAGACTGGAAAATCCCAATTGGCCTTTGCCTTCAAATCCAGCCTATAGAAGAGTGGAAAGAAAACGGCATAGTGATATGAGAATATAGAAGTCTTTTGGGATTGCCAGTGGGAAACTACCCATGAACAATTGTCGTCAGTTTGTTTCTTTTTTTTTCTGTTCCAGTTAATCACAGCTATAATATACTTATTTCTGTACATTAAAGTTTACGTAATCAAAAAAAAAAAAAAAAAAGACACTTCCCTAGAGGTATAAATAATCCATAAATATACGGAAGTATAAGTAAAACCAATGTAGGGCCTATGCCAGAGTCTTGAATTTCAAAGACCTTAATATAATAAGGCTGTATATTTTTGGACGACTGCGATGAAACATCACACTTGAAACTCAGAGAGTAGAGGAAGTATTTCGTCCATTACATCATTCACTGTGAGTTAGGGTCATGCAGGGTTACTAACAGATAGACAGGCCGGTGTGGGATGAAACGTGAGGCGGCCCTTTCTGTGCATCTCGAATCACGTGTGGGAATTACCCAACTCCCACAAGCTCAGAGGTGAACAAAACCCCGTAGAGAACAGAACTCACGGCCATTCTCTATTCTGTCTGCATCAACGTGTCCCATTCCCACCGAGATTATATTGAAATAAAACAATTTCATGCCTACAGAAAATTTAATCAATCTAACGGCTACATCTCTGCCATGATTAAATAGATTTGCAACAAAGGCACCAACTAAGAACTATTTCCGGTTCTCAACCGTTAATCCAAAGGTAGAGCCAGGTTAATATTAAAACTGTTAGTAAATATGAAATGATGTCTCTGTATATTCAACCAACTTTAGTGATTGATATTGGAAATTATAGTTTTCTGCTCAAAAATTAGTTTTTAAGTAGTCCTATGTTATATCATAATACTTAATTATTTTTCTTTAATATTTATCTGTAGTAATGTCACGAGAGATCTGAGATTTATCTGGGAAATCTCAGACCTCGAGTGGCATTTATTAGGACTATTTCGTGAATAAAATAAAAATGTAAATAATATATCACTAAAATTCGATCACAAAATGTTTATAATTGTTTATTAACGAATACTTAACCTATTCAGACACTGTGAAGTTGAAATACTCGTAGATGAATATCGGTTACTGGAATAAAGAAATTCGATGTTATTATTAATTAATGCCAATTGCGAAAGGCGAAATACAGGTTTAACAATGTTAATTACATGTACTGCACCTTTCTCTTATTATTATAACATAAATACATTTTCATTATCTGCTGAAATCATAATTTAATTTAACAGTAACAATGGGGACAGCTATATACCAATGCTTATGTATTCACAGCGAGACATGTTGCTACACAGTGAAGCCATCTCTGCATAGATAGGCCTAATTAAAACACGAATTTTATTACCCCATACGGAAAGCAGTTTGATGAAAAGACCTTATTATTACTATGCAAGGTCATTGGGTTTGATATGCGATGATGTTACATAAATTTGAACATCTGACTTTCTATTGAATGTTTCATTTCATTCACAAGATACAATTTTATAGACTACTTATTGGTTATGTTACCTGTGGGAGCAGGACCAATGTCAGCTGTGTCTTATTTCGACCGTTACAATCAGTGCTACAAGAAAGCATTTTTTATAGCTCGACAAACGCATTCTCGCTATAGTGTGTAACGGAACTAAAGCTGCATCTACACCGCAGGCAGTGATCGACACAGTTCAAATTCTAATCGCTTATGCGTGCAATCTGGGAAGAATATTGAAATAATCAAGTTTAAAAGGTACGTTCAGTTAAGATGCATGAAGATTTTGTGTCTACATTGTGCGCTGTTTTGAACGTCGTCTTCACTGCGTAAATATATTAATTAACTAGTGGCTCGTCGCAGTATTAGCTGCATATTTTGGTGATAATATCACTGTGTTGGAACTGATAATCATTTAATTGATTATAGCAAAGTAAATGAAACCATAATTATGCTATAGCCATATCTTCAATATGAAGTACTGCTTCATCTCAATACTTCTTCATAAACGATGTTCTTGGTGAAATATCCTTCAACACCTGGAAATTGACCTTGATGTGAAGTAGGCATAACCTTAATTTTCACATCATTTGCGGCTTTGACTCTGCTGAATGCCAAATATAACTGCCCATGGCTGAAAACGCACCCAGACAAATAAATTCCAATTTTGTCTAAAGTCTGGCCTTGTGCTTTGTTGATGGTCATTGTGAAAGCAAGACGTAATGGAAACTGACGTCTTTTAAATTTAAAAGGCAGTGGACAACAAATCAATACGTGGTAAATAGGTTACTTGTCCTTTGCATGCACCAGTAATCACTTCTAGTTTTAAAAGATTATTATACATCTCTCTAACAATCATTCGGACACTATTTACCAAACCAAAGCCCATATCCATATTTCCGATAAGCACTACAACTGCTCCAACTTTCAGCTTTAATGTATGCGGAGGCATCCCAGATGATGTGGTGGAGTGCAAATATTCTATTGGGATGGTATTTATTAAATTGTCATCATGGTCATCGGGCAGTAACATATCAATACTGTTATATTCTCTTGTATATTCGTCAATTAGTTCCAATGCTTCTTCATTAATGATTGTACAGTCATCATTGAATGGACAGACAATAGCTCTGTTGCAGTAAGATGTAATATTGTTATCAATAGAATTACCAAAAACATGAGTTATCAGTGAATCATTAGTTATAAATTCATCAGGAATTCTTATTAGGTTATCTCCTATGTCACTTTTGATCTCATTATTTCCCAATTTTAAAAGCCACAATGCAAAATTTTTTTCTGAGGATTTGGCTATCATATTTGCCTTCAAATGTAGTATTTTAATTTTTTTACCAAACTTGAGCAGCCTGAATACATGACTCAATTACTTTAACCTTTCCTCCTTTAGGTATCACAGGCAAAACTTGTCGAAAATCTCCACCAAACACCACAGACTTACCGCCCATCTCTTTTCCACATCTCATAATGTCCTTTAGCAGGCGATCAATGCAATTTACTGCCAATGCAGGAATCATCGATGCTTCATCTATAATAGCTATGTATCTGTCCTTGAATTTTAAAACAATAAGGACCTATCCCAGAAATATGACTACGATTAGAAGAAAACGAAGCAAATGACATGGCACTATTACACTCTCTTATGTTCATAAAATGATTATCATTTATCATCAAATCTTTAAGAGTATCATTAATATGAAATTGTGGGAAGTAAACCAAACCATTATGACAGCAAGAATTGAAATGCCCGTTCACCATTTCATTTTGGAAGTGTCTTGCTTGACAGTGTCCATAAATTTCATTTAAAGAGCCAACACTGAAAATTTCAATTAATCTTTCATCATGAATAGTATTTCGTGCTAACGGATTTACATTTCTATTACGGATATTGTTCACTGCATCGCGATTACAAGCCCTAGCTGCAGCAGTGCAGCGATGTCCACCTCCTCGCCTTCTTAGGCGTCCTCTTAGACTCATTTTGATATCGCTTAAAAAAGGATGAAATCACTTTTTACGTAGTTCATTTTATCCACTACACTTACGAAATTGCAATTCAACTGGAACATGTTTAACTCATTTCGATATTACTTTAAAAAATAGAAAACCACTTTTTATAAATAAACTTTATTTAATTTCGATACTTCAATTAAGCACGAATCAACTTAAACAAATGTTTAACTAAATCAAAACACGCGCTGTTTGAAAACATGATCGCTTCATTCTTGGTCGATGGTCAGGACTTGCTTTAACAAATGAAAACGCTGCTGCTCAGAGCATTTCCAATCTCGAAAGTTCATGTTAATGGAGAAGATCGCTAGAAGGCTCTGACGCATAACTTTGAATTAGCTTTTGATTTTAAAATTATTTTCAACAATGAATTAACTTATTTAAAAAAAAAACTATATTATTTATATTTTCCAAAAATCCTAGGATTAATCCTTTATAGTGATATAAGGTGATATAATCTCATACCTACTGATTTTACGTTTTGGTAGTGACTTGGAGTTTTGTATGAAATAGCATAAAGATAGTTGGTATGGATATTATCTGACAACGTTTGGAGTATATATTAAGTACCAGTGAATGCCGGACATAGTTTTGGCCACGTAAAACGTTAGCATAAATTATGTCGAATAAATGACGTACAATTTTATTGTCCATAAGCTCGTAATGACTGCACTACTACCTAGGAAAGTTAAGTACTCACACATAATAGCCTACATATCTACACCACACCGCAATTAAATATCTGAAAAAGACTCACACCACTTAAATATTTCATTTTTAATAACAATATAAACAATAGGATAAATCGCAAATAACAGAACACCAGTAGGGGAAGTTATCCCCACCCTCGCTGCTCTGCAGCTCGCTGGCCACACGGCAGCTCTCTCCGTCTACTTGCAAAACCTCAAAAGGTTTTTCTATCAATAATAACGTTATACTTCAGAATACCACGTAAGTACTTATGTACAAAGACTGCAAATTAAAAATAATTAAAACACATATTTTTATTGATGGCACAAGGGTAGAAAAAATAAATAAGTACATAAAAAATATGTTCCCTGAAGCAAAAATATATCATTCAACAAAGCAATAACGACATGTACTTACGCGGTATTCTGGAGTCGTTCCAATAATAGCATTAATGTGTATCATTAGGGACAAATAAACCATGAGACCACCTCTGTGGTGTAAGAGGTCAGCATGCTGGTCTCTTACGCAGAGGGCCCGGGTCCGATTCTCGGTCGGGTTGAATTTCCTCGTTGAGGTTTCTTCAGTTTTCCCTCAAATGCAAATGCCAGGAAATTCGGGCCACAACATCCCTGAATATCACCGGGATCATATTCATAACAAATCAGTAATACGTATACAGTCGCCATCTAGTTCACAACAATAGAACCAGTCTCAATAATAGTACACAGGCCTTCGGATTTCACACAGAAGATAACTCGCAGTATGATTTTAAAGCGAGTATAAATAACAGCGAGAAAACAACCATGATATTAACTATACAATATTTAAAAAAACTTCTTAAGTATTCTCTGACATCAATGAAAATCAAACACGTTGTAGTTATATATCGAAAATCGACCTATTGACACTGTGATGTCAAAGAATCTGTTGGAAATCTTGGAGGCATGGCCTCCTTGATAATGTTTATTTTATTGCTTTGTTCGAATATGAGAAACTATTAGTTCTCAAAATTGACAACAGATGGATTTTGGAAAATAGGAAAATTATGTAGGAAAATTGAAATTTCACTGAAAACTACTACTTTTCCGAAAAACTTTGGGTTCCAAGCTTCAAAATGAGGGGCCATTTATTAAAATCCGTTCAGCCGTTTTCCCGTAATTTCCATTACCAGTTCAAATTATATATATAGATATTAAATATCAATCTTGAATTCATTGCTTTAAAGTTGAAAGAAAAGTTTAACCGTGTAGTTGCATCTTAATGTATTCATGATCATCAATTTACGGGGAAACAGTTGGCGACAACGACTAAACAAAAGAACGACTATGCGATAAATTGATAGCGATAAATCTAGCTGCAAAAATTATCGAAAAGTCTGACCGTGATTGGTTGGAATTCAAAATTTCATTACACTTCATTGGTCGAAAATAGAATGACGTCATATAAACGAAATAGTCTCCATAAATAACTAGGTAGTAGTTAATGCTTTGTACTCTATGGTCCACCACAATATAATATGTAAATTATTTCAATTTTTGTAGTCACTTCATACTATACACTATAATATACAGAAGATCAAACTCACCCCACAACACAAATCATTAAAGATAAATAAAACCGCTTTGTAAAATTTAAAACGAGGCCAGATTGACCTACCTAGCCTGTTTACGTGTATCCTGCTGTATTTTCAACGTGGGTATCAAAGACGTCCCAAACGTACGTAGTATAAGTTTGATCGCCTTATTTTTATTTTATTTTACATGGAATTCGTTATCTCCGAAAGCTAATTTTTTTTAGTATCATATTTTGAAGTACGTTCTTTCCAATGCTAAATTTATAACTGAAATTAATTTTGAAGTCCTTACTCAATTTAACATTATGAAATAAAATCCATCAATGTCACCCGACTCCACGGTACGAGTTTATCCACTGTTATAGGGTTGCTAAGAGTGAAAAAGTATTTTGTGCGATATCGTGCGTATTTGCTTGTTTTCCGCACAGAATGAATACGCGATAAGTGTGAAATACCACATTCAGTATTCCCAACGTAACACACATAACAATTTCCCTCTTCTTACAGCTTAAGCGCGACATTCATTTTTAGAGACGTTTAACATAGTAATAATTATAAATTGGAAACTTATCACTGCAATTTCACCTAAATTGCAATGTTAATTATTGTTTTTAAATATTTGCAAAAATTAAGTAAAGTCTACTACTCCACGAAACTTATTGCATTACTGATACAAGTAACATTAAGGAAGGAAAAATCAACAAGATTCCAGATGCGGATGTTATTACTGCAATATGTTATATAAATAATATTGTTAAAATATTAAAATGAAAAATAAATCATTACATAACCTTACCGTTTGATTTAAGCTCGCATTTATGGACTGGGGGGGAAAAAAGACAGACGTATATCACGGCCTGCTGGATTGTAGTAAACACAGAAAACATTTTATAGCAACAATGTTTAAGAAAGATATTTTGGTTTTCCGAAGTTGCCGTCATTAAACAGAAACCAACATGGATATTTTATTGCAACTAATTAGAAATCCGTCTTCCAGGTATGTAATAAACGATCTTCGCACAAAATAATGTACGATACACGAGCGGTATTTTTTTTTCATGTTCTCGGAAATTAAAAATGCTCAACTACGTTTCGCTTTTTCAATCTTTTCCTCGACCATGAAAACGTCAACATACCGCTCTTGTAACGTATATTACTATTATAAGAAGAGTCCGAGGATCATCATGGGATTACATGATATTTCCCTTAAAATTGGAGAAACCACGGAAAATCAACTAATCAGCCTCACATCTCTAGTCCAACTAGTTGCAATTTGAGATAAGTTTTACCATTCTGTCTGATACTGGTTTCGCGCAATTCATTTAACATAATATTACTTAAAATCATCTAATCAGCGAAATTTTTAATTGGAAATTACGAGGCACGTCCAGAAAATAAGTTTCCCTAGGGCCGTTTTACAGAAATAAAACAAAATTTCATGGAAAGATTTATTGAACAGATTCAGTAATATTGTTGAACTGTTTTTCAACATATTCTCCACCGAAATCTAGTCATTTGTCATACCGTGGGATCAGCTTTTGTATCCATGTGTCGTAGAAGTGTGCCGCCTGGGATCGAAACCAATGTGTGACAGTCTTCTGAAGCTCTCTCTATTGATCCCACGGTATGACAAATGTCTCAATTACGGTGGGGAATATCTTGAAAAATAGATCAACAATATTTATTGCTGTATTTGTTACAATAAATCCTTTCATGAAATTGTGTCTTAAGGCATACCACAACACATAATAATTATAATAAGAAATTTGTACACTAATAACCAAATTGTAATTGATTGTGAAGAAGGACAACAAATAGCCAATATAAATAGAGGAGTAAGACAAGTGTGCCCATTGTCACCGTCACTTTTTAATGTGTATATGGACGACATCGTGCTCAAGTGGAAGATGGATTTGAAAGTACATTTTAAAATAAAACGCACAAACTTAGATACGATACTTTTTGTCGATGATCAGGTTTTAATTTGTACTTTTTTTTTAGTAGGTTATTTTACGACGCTTTATCAACATCTTAGGTTATTTAGCGTCTGAATGAGATGACGGTGATAATGCCGGTGAAATGAGTCCGGGGTCCAGCACCGAAAATTACCCAGCATTTGCTCATATTGGGTTGAGGGAAAACCCCGGAAAAAACCTCAACCAGGTAACTTGCCCCGACCGGGAATCGAACCCGGGCCACCTGGTTTCGCGGCCAGACGCGCTGACCGTTACTCCAAAGATGTGGACTTTAATTTGTGCTTCCGAAGATGACCTACAAATGACAATATTTAAATTAAACAAAATTAGCAAAGAAAATAGCTTATCTATATCGGCTACTAAAACAAAAGTGTTAGCCTTTAGAGGATTAGAAACAATTAGAGCCGAAATCGTGTTGAATGAAAGACTCATAGAACAATTTAATACTTTGAATTATCTGGGCTGCAATATCTCATATGCAAAAAAAGAAGATTTTACAAATAAAATAAACAAATTTAATTATTTCTGTGGGGTAATGAAAATAACTTTAAAATACACTAGAAAAGAAACAAGATTAAAATTTTATAAAGTTATGGCAGTCCCTATGTTGCTGTACGGCTCTGAATTCTGGATTCTTACTAAATCCGAACGAAAAAGAATCGAGGTGATAGAAATGAGATTTTTGAGGAGTGTAGCAGGTTATACTCTCTTAGACAAGAAACGCAATGAAGACATCAGACTAGAACTGAATATATTCAATTTAATTGAAAAACTCACAGAATATAGGAATAAATGGAAGCAACACGTTGAAAGAATGACTCAAGACCGTAATTCTAAATTAATATTAGACTACAGACCAACTGGTAATCGAAACATAGGCAGACCCAGGAAAAGATGGCTTCAACAATTTTAAAATTTATATACTTCATGAGACAGGAACGAGCCAAACAAGGCTTAAACCATGTGGATGATGATGATGATGATGATGATGATGATGATGAAGAAATTGTGTAAATGAAGTTTTCAAGTATAACTCCCTATAAAGTTGATTTGAATAATTTTGAGGGAAAAATTGTTCCGGGGCCGGGTATCGAGCCCGGGACCTTTGGTTAAACGTACCAACGCTCTACCAACTGAGCTACACGGGAACTCTACCAGACAACGATCAAACTTTTCCCTCTATATCCACCAACCTCAAAGTAGGCTGACAACCGTGAAGCAACCAACGTTGAGTGCACACTAAGTGTATGTGACTTAAATTGTGGTTTTCTGTTAACGAACAGTGACGTGTATTATGCAAATCAAGTTTTCATGTATAACTCCCTGTAAAGTTGATTTGAATAATTTTGAGAGAAAAATTGTTTCGGGGCCGGGTATCGAACCCGGGACCTTTGGTTAAACGTACCAACGCTCTACCAACTGAGCTACCCGGGAACTCTACCCGACACCGATCCAACCGATATCCGGCCCCGGAACAATTTTTCCCTCAAAATTATTCAAATTATTCATGATGAAATTGTGTTTTCTTTCTGTAAACCGTCTCAGAGAAACTTTCTGTACGCGCCACGTATATACCATTTACATGGTACCGAGTGTTCTATTCGATCGATTTAGAGAAATTTAAAAATGAATTATTTAACAGCAGTGTTTGCTCTTCACGAAAGACTCAGAATTGGTAGTCGGCAACATTCCGCCGGTGTAATTGCTTGCCGAGCAGGGAGGCACTAATGTTCCCACTCGGCTGATATGAGAGTCTTAGGACTTCTTACGAGTTGGCCTCCTTGCACTTGTGTGTACGAGATAGCTCCAGTAATTAACATTCTCGCATTCTTAAAACAACAACCATCACTGTGGTTATACTACAGCAGGGAATTTAATGGTGACGTTGACGGCTAGAATTACTTACTCTAATTGAGCAAGTGCATTTTTAAGGCACGAGTCCCAACTGCAACCCATCGAACAAGGCAGTCTCATTGCCTCTCCTTTCAGTCCTTCTTATCCTCTTCTTCATTCTTACTTTATTTCATTTTCGTCGTCTTACCTTCTTTTGTTCTTTCTTTTCTCCTGTTCCTTTGTTTCTTCTTTCAAAATTTTATTCCCTCTGTTTTCTTTTCTTCTTCTTCTTCATCATCATCATCATCATCATCATCATCATCATCAGGGTCTACAACTCTCAGATGAAAGTTTTGGCCTTCTCAACAACTTTCTTCCATTCCTTACCGCAGTGTTTCTCAAACTTATTTGAAGTGGGGACCACTTTTTTAAGGGGAGTTGGTCATTATCGCATGCAAAATAATGGTAAAAATAGCCTATCTTCAAGCAGTCATAAATATAATATTTGTCAGAGGTCTTTCATTTTTGTTAGCTATGTGTCTATTCATATTAAGCTTTAAAATGAAAAAAGAATGGATACTCTAGAGTAAATCTTTATCCTTAAATTAATTTTTTTAATTAAGCACATTTTTTTTATAAATTCACTATATGTCTGTGATTAGGTACACTCTATTCACTTATTATAGCACATATTGCATTGAAAATTTGACCACTTACTGCTAAAAATACTAAAACATACCCTACTAAAATTATTCATGTATCTTTAATAGTATGGGCATAGGACTCATAGAAATCATCACCGTGAATAAATTAAAAAAAAATTGAAGATTAGTATAAGCCCTATGCCCATAGTATTACAGATATTTTAATAATTTTAGTAGAGTATGTTTTAGTATCTATTAGCACTAAGTGGCCAAAATTTTAATTCAATGTGTGCTATGATAACTGAATAGAGTGTTCCTAATCACAGATATGCAGTGAATTTATATAAAAAATATGTTTAAATTTAACAATTAATTTAAGGGTAGGATTTACACTAGATTAACCATTCTTTTCTCATTTTAAAGCTTAATATGTATACATATATCACTAAAAAAATGAAATAGCTGTGATAAATAGTATTACATTTATGACTGCTTAAAGATAGGCTATTTTTATCATTACTTTGCATGCGATAACGTCCAATTCCCCTTAAGTCAGAACAGTTCCGCGGACCACCTTACTCTTGTTCCCTTCGACAGCAAATTTATCATTTTTGTAGTATATTTTAATATCAATATACTGATATTTTAAAATAGAATTATTTAATTAAAATTAATTAAATTGAATTAATTTTATATTAGTTTTTAACTAATTAGGCCTAAGCTAATGTTAATAGAAGAAATTTCATTTTTTTTTCTTTAATAATAATTCAAGACTATTAGAGTCTGGAAAATCTTTAACTTATTAACTAAAAAAATAAATAAACGTTGGTATTCAGATTATTGAGATGGGTGAGCCTGCCGATTCTTGCACAGTTGTTCTATATTTGGACGTATGCTTGAAAGCTTAAGTCGGAAATCGTCACATACATCGAGTCAATTTCGGTAGCCTACTTTGTTTGAAAACCCTTTCTCACATAAATACGTAGAAACAAACTGAATTATAATCGCTAAAGCACCATTGTACAATTCACTGTATTCTCTTTTCACTTATGATGAGGTCCAGAAATTAACCATACCTTCCGCTTGAAATTTCATTTTAAGTTCGGTGTCATTCGAGAGTTCAAGTAACTGTTCTCTTTCACTCAATGAAAGTTTGTTAGTTTCAATATCTCAATGAAAGTGATTACGAATCTATGAAAATTCGTCATATTTACTTGGAAAATAAGTTTCAAATTGTAACCTCAGAGTTTTATTTATGGTGTACGACGTACAGCACGTGCCCATTTCAATGTGCAGACTGGGTGCCGGCTAAACTATAAAGAAAGTCATAAATACATGGAAAGGTTCGCACCTCTGTTATGAATATGGGTGGTCCCTGGCTGGGTTACAGGGGCGGCGCCAGATGTGCAGGGAAAAGATGGCGAGAAACACCACGTTCATAGTGCTTTAAATCCCTCTTTTGTTGTTGAGAGTAGAGTGGGAAGTCAGTAAGACGGGTAGGGCAATAAACTTCATAAAATGTCAGTACTGAGAAAAAAGTGAAAAACGATTGACATGTATCATTTCCAAACTCTCAGATTTTCAGCAATATGTTGATATGCAATTCGTTTGAATTTTATTCTTTTTTCTTCTGTTTTTTTAAGGACCACAAGGACAGACCTCGAGGACCAGAGGTGGTCCGCGGACCATAGTTTGAGAAACGCTGCCTTACGGCTTCCAACTATCTTTGTTTAGTTTTCCACCCTCATCAATTTCAAATCGTTCAGGACATCTTCCTCCCATCTATTTTTTGGTCTACCTTGCTTTCCGTTAACTATTGGTTTCCATTTCTATATATTTGTTTGACCAGTCTATTATTCTCCATTCTATTTATATGACCAAACCATCCTAATCTTAGCGATTTTATATGATTTATTATGTTCCTATTCTTTATCAGCTCATTCAGTTCATTGTTGTATTTAATTCTCCATGTACCATCATTCATTTTAGTTGGACCAAAAATTTTTCTTAGTATTGCTCTTTCAAAAATTAGCAGTCTATGTTTATGGATGGTATTTTTTGGTGAAAAATGAGTAAATTTAAAAAAAATCTTTAAAATACCCTGTGATATGTGTGGAATGCATAGCATAACATTTTGTGAGTATTTGTGCCCTTATAGGATGTTGAGTCGCCATTTTTAAACTTCCTGCGTTATGGATTTTTAAATCGCTCGCTGTTTCCGGTAAATTAAATTTTAAAAAAAATTCTTTAAAATACTCTTTGATATGTGTGGAATACATTGCTTAATATTTTGTGGGTATTTGTGCCCTTATCGGATGTTGAGACGTCATTTTTAAACTTCCTGCGCTATGGATTTTTAAATCACACGCCCGCATTTATCGGTTTCCAGTAACTTCATTTTTTTGCTACATTGCCATACAAAAATGGATATAATTTCTGAACTATTAAAGATACATGCATGAAATTTAGAACACACATTCTTTAGACTATTAGGAAACTTATCTCTGTAACAGAATTTTGTTAATTGATTTCATTTAAAAAATACATCCGTTTGTTAGCAAGAAAGGAAATCAGAAAATTGTTATTAAATTGTAATTGTTTATTTTACAAACGTAGGGACTAATATCAAAATATTCTGTTACAGACAGTTCGTAGAACATGCTTTCGCAAATACATTGCAAAAACTGTTTGAATCTTTCTTTAAAAATGGTTTAGATATATCGGTTTTAGTACAATCCTGCATTGGGTATTTTTTTTCCAAATTTGGGCCCCCAAGTATTTTTTTAATATTTTTCTTTGGTTGAGTTGCCACAGCTATGAGGTCTCTATACAAAAATTAATATTTTACACCAAATAGGAAAAAAGTTAAAAAAATACCATCCTCTCCCCTTAAGGACCCATGTTTCGCTGGCATAAGTTACTACAGGTCTTATTGTAGTACAGTACAGCTTAAATTTTGACTGTTTAGACATCAATTTACTTCTAAATAACTGCAGGTTGGCATAGTATGCTTTGTTTCCCATTACAATTTTTTCTCTTATTTCTTCTTATTAACAGTTGATCCAAGATATTTGAAACTTGGTACTTGTTGAATCGTTATATCATTTATTTTAAAATCTCCTAAAGTTTCCCTCTTTGTGCTACATTTTAAGAATTTTGTTTTCTTCTCATTAATTATCAATCCAAATTTTATTGCCTGTTCTTTTAAAGTGTTAAATGCCGATTTTGTTCTTGCAGTTATTTTCTTTTCTTAGTTATTCGTAACTTAATTAATTTTGCATTTCGTTCCATCTATCCTTTCTGTTCTCCTATCGTCCATTGCTGCCTTTTCCCTCCTTGCTTGCCTCTCTCTATCTATTTTTGCATCTATAATTCTTAGAAATAATCATTTGAAATCTTTAGTAACGCTACAGCACTAAAAATCATAATTTTCGTTTCCAACCCTACGTATTATAACATTTGAAGTCACCGACGTCATAATATCCAAATTGTCGTGTGGTGAAAAAATCAAATTCGGAGAACCTCCGTACTGTATCCATCTAGTATTATGTTGTAATAGACTTCCAATTGTGAGATTAAGCATCAATTTATGTAAGGAAACTTTAAGGGAAGACTCCACTGAAAATCATGAAAATTTTTCCGAATTTTTTTAGCTATTTCACTTATTCAGAATTTATATTTTCATACCCCAAATGGATTCAGCTCAATTCTGATTACAAATACTCGTATGTTTTTTTTTAAATTAAGACTGGAAGGGGGCGTGGAATTTAAAGAGCTGTCAAAATTGTCTTTCATCGAATTCTTTTTAAAATTTCTGATTACAAATCTAGTAACTTTTTGTTGGCTCCCTGAAGTTACTAGATGAATGTAGCGGAGGAGAATATTAATTTACATAAATATTCATTTTATTTTCAAATCTATTTTTCTGTGTTCATTTTTGTTGATTCAACACTAACTTTCTTATGCCAAATATTAATCAATCTGGATGAAATTTTTACTGCAAGTATTTATGAGGTAGCTGCATGTTTCTATGCATTTATCTTGTGAGAAATGCTGCTAGTTTATTTTATAAATATTTTTTAATGCTGCTAGTTTATTTTATTAATATTTTCTTAAGAAAATATTAATAAAATAAACTAGCAGCATTTCTCACAAAATTAATGCATATGTTTATGCAGATACCTCATAAATACTTGCAGTAAAAATTTCATCCAGATTGATTAATATTTGGCATAAGAAAGTTAGTGTTGAATCAACAAAAATGAACACAGAAAAATAGATTTGAAAATAAAATGAATATTTATGTAAATTAATATTCTCCTCCGCTACATTCATCTAGTAACTTCAGGGAGCCAACAAAAATGTTACTAGATTTGTAATCAGAAATTTTAAAAAAGTATTCTTCGATGAAAAACAATTTTGATAGCTCTTTAAATTCCACGTCCCCTTCCAGCCTTAATTTAAAAGTATAAACATACGAGTATTTGTAATCAGAATTGAGCTGAATCCATTTGGGGTATGAAAATATAAATTCTGAATAAGTGAAATAGCTAAAAAAATTTGGAAAAATTTTCATGATTTTCAGTGGAGTCTTCCCTTAAGGAAAGAGAGATATGGGAAACCTCTCTCAACAATCACAATCATAATTAATTATGATCAAATTCTGAAACTTGGGTTCATTAAGTCTTTACTGTTGTTAAGGTTATGAGTAGGGGTAAGAACTGTATGCCGTTACATTGCGCTTCATACGCCTCTGACTTTAGGTACCAGTACGTAATTGCGTTGGGGTGGGGGATTTCAGTGTGTTTCGTTCAGCAGTGAACTTCAGTTGATCGGTTACATTACGACCGAATACTGCTAATCGTAACAGGCAACATTCAACGTCTGTAAAGAAGAATAATAGCAAGATGCCGAGGACGAAATTTGTGACTTAATTTCAAATGAGGAAATCTATACTAATAATAAATCTGTAGCCGAAATTTTCCTGGTAATTTTCGATTTTCCAAAAATAATTGGTCCTAACATAGGCTATATAATTAACCACCCTGAAACCGAAAATCGCATTTTTGAAATGTTTGTTTGTATGTCTGTCTGTATGTTTGTTACCTTTTCACACGATAATGGCTGAACCGATTTATATGAAAACTGGAATATAAATTAAGTTAGTTGTAACTTAGATTTTAGGCTATATGGCATTCAAAATACTTTATTTAAAGGGGTGGTTATAAGGGGGCCTGAATTAAATAAATCGAAATATCTCGCTTATTATTGATTTTTGTGAAAAATGTTACATAACAAACGTTTCTTTAAAAATGATTTCCGATAAGTTTTATTCTTTACAAAATTTTGATAGGACTGATATTTAATGAGATAAATGAGTTTTAAAATTAAAATAACGACATCTAAGACGGTGCAACGAATTAAGAACAAATGACTTCGTCTATAAGGGGCCTTGGACAACAACAATCGAAACAGGGGCCTTGGACATCAACAATCGAAAGCTATTAAACATAGCCTACAGAAAATGTTTCTGGGTTTGTATGAAGTAATATCAGAAGCTAAATTAACCGATTTGTATAATTGATTATTATTTCACCATTGGAAAGTGTAGTTTCTCTAGATGGACAAAATGCTATAATGTTATTGCAGTAACGTCTGAGTAAATCGAGGTCAGGTAAGATTGAAATAGCTTCTTATGCACAGAAAATTTGATAGGCTATTTTGTACATCTGTTTTCTGTATTTCTTAAAGGAATATTTATGTACACTTATTTTAATCTCAGAAAATTAACGAAGAACGAGAGTGTATTAGTTTAGTATGCAGTAATAGTAAGTTAGCTTAGCAATCCATTATTTTATAATTCAAATTTTAACTATGCTCAATTGAATCGTGTTAAAATACATAAAATATATATGCAATAAATGCAATGCAAAAAAATTGGGTAATGAGCAAAGCAGATTATCTTGCGCTGTTGTAAAAGTTGTTCCCTGGATCAAACGTCCTATTTTAATTATGTAATTATTTTATATTTATTTCTAAAAGGTGCAGCGGAGCGCACGGGTACGGCTAGTTTGTAATAAAGATACAGATTTTGAGATAGATAATGCTTAAGTAAAATAATTCAAATACAGTTAAACCACTCATTTATGGACATCGAAGGGACGTAACAATCTGTCTGTATTTGGGAGGTGTCCTTTATTGGCAGGAGGCTCCCCAATCTAACAGTAAATTTATAATATGCATTATGTATCCCTTCACGATTTAAATGAAATGTATTACTGTAGTTTAATTCTACATAAATACAGTCTACTGTACTATAGTAAATTCTTTGCAACTTTGAACTACACTAGATAAGACCGGAAAAGGAAAATAAAATACTGTGCCATGCAATTTTATTCTAGGTCTACAGTTATGCTGTACTGTAATTTTCAGTTTTCAACTTAACCAATACGTTCAGGTGCCATGTCTCTCGAAACAGAACAACTGATTGAAGTGAAGAGAATAATCCTACTAACCCTAACAAGTGTCGAATACAATTTCACGATCGCGGAAACCTGGCCCTATCAGACAGGTTAAATTTTATGAGTTTGTTTATCCACCCGCTTCCAGTTAACAAGTGTTAGCTAGCTGGACTAGTGGTAAACTACGAGACCCTTATTGTCTTCTTTCATGTTAAGGAATTTCTGTACAGTTCTCAAAAGTAAATTTTCCATTTTTGTAACACATTGGGTCTTGAAATCCAAGTTCTGTCCGCAGTCCGGAGGTAAAGCAAGCTTTAGGACTGTGAAACAGCTGTCCGTGTCCGTGTCTGAGAGTGTCCGTAAACGAAAGTTAAATTTATCATTATTTCTTTATTTTTTCAGTTGGGACATAAAAATCTGTCCGTATATGTGGAGTGCCCGTACCTTGGGGGTGTCCGTATGGAGAGGTTTCACTGTATGTCCTTGTTGTTTCTGCAGAAGTGGAACGAAGTTTTTCTAGATATAAGGTTGTGTTTTCTAGCAACAGGTAATCATTCTCGCTTTGAAAATGTAAAAATGTGGTTTGTTATTCACTGCAACAATATATGAAATTAAAAATTATGTACAACAAAAACGTAATACACTATCATATTAACATAGTGAAATAAAAGGGCTGATACTTGTCAATGTTATATTATACGATGTAAGAGTAATGGAACGGAGAAAAATTATCTCCGGCGCCGGGATTTGAACCCGGGTTTTCAGCTCTACGTGCTGACGCTTTATCCACTAAGCCACACCGGATTCCACCCCGGCGTCGGAAGAATCGTCTCAGTTCTAAGTTCCAACTCTTGGGTTCCCTCTAGTGGCCGCCCTCTGCACTACGTCATAGATATCTATGAACCTAGGACAGAAGTCCACGCATGTGCTGAGGTGCACTCGTAATGAGTGACTAGTTGGCCGGGATCCGACGGAATAAGCGCCGTCTTAAATCACGAAGTGGAATGCGGTGTGGCTTAGTGGATAAAGCGTCAGGACGTAGAGCTGAAACCCGGGTTCAAATCCCGGCGCCTGAGAGAATTTTTCTCCGTTCCATTACTCTTACATCGTATGATGACGCAGAATATCTGCATGGAAATATCATATGTACTTCGGTACATTGAAATAATATAAATGTTATATTAGGTGTATTTTCTACAGACAGAAAATAAAATGTCTTTAAAATAGTGCAATTTTTCTTTAACAAAGAAAATTATGTCTTTGAATTTTTCTTTAGCAGATAGTTGTGTTTCGAAGTCAAAGGAGTGGCTTTCAACCACCCAAATACTGAGGACTAACTTACAGTGAAGATAAGCATGAGTTCAAACGCACGAAAGACACTGCGTTAACTCACCCCAACTCTGACAACCAAACGTTCTGATGGGGGTAGATAGAAAGGTTAAATTTTTTTCTCCCACCATGTTAACAGTGTCAAAAGAAGTGCTCATACAAATTTTGGCCACTCGACCGCAATTACGAGGGCCGTAAAAAATAAGTTCGCCAGAGGCTGTTAACAGAAAAAAAAACAATTTCATTGGAAAAATTTATTGGAATGACACAGCAATTGTTGAGCTTTTAGGAACATATTTTCTATCGGAATTGAGACATTTCTCATATAATGGGCTCGACAGAGAGAGGTGCAGACGCAGTCAAAAGCTGGTTCCGATCTGAGGCGGCTGATTTCCGCGACACAAAAATTTCCAGTGAGGGATATGTTGACAAAAAGCGCAATAATTGCTATATCTATTTCAATAATTATTTCCATGCAATTGTGCTTTTTTTCTATAAACGGCCCCGGGAAAGATCACTTTCTGGACGGCCTCGTAATTGCGGTCGAGTGGCCAAAGTTTGTATAAGCACTTCTTTTGAGATTATTAATATGGTGGAAGAGAAAAAATTAACATTTATATCTGCCCCCATCAAAACGTTTGGTTTGCTTGTGAGACATATTCAAAGTCAGTGGCGCATGAAGCGCACTGGTAGTACAACGGCATACATTTTTCTCAGGCCTAGTTATGAGAATCATGTGTAACCACAAAGAGCATAACTTGCTGGTCATAATTCCAGTGAAATGAATCCAGGGTCCAGCCCCGAAAGTCATCCACTATGTGTTCTTAATGGGTTGAGGGAAAATCCCGGGCAAAACCTCAACCAGGTAACTTGTACCAATCAGGTTTTGAGCTCAGGTCCGCTAGTTTCACGGCCAAACATGCTAACCATTACTCCGCAGCGGTGACCAACGTTCACGAACTTAAGGTATATGTACATCTTCATATACAAAAATGTTGTTTTGTATAATTTTGCTCTAAAATTTGTATACAATTGAGAATGGTACCAGAAAGAGAATGAAGTGAACAGATCCCTTGAAAATATGTCTAAATTGTTCATGAAAATTTTGTTTATAATTTTGACATACAACTGGAAACATGACAGTTCATGCAGTTTTTAAGATAGAGAAACAGTTTTTTCACTGTTTTATAGCTAAAACTATTCTTTAGTGCCTGACATAGAGCTATTTTTTATTTTTATTTACATTAATTAAATACTGCCATAATATATGTAAGTTACATATATTACATGTAACTTACAATAATATTTTATATTGCATAAATCATGTAAAAAATCCATAGATAATTATTAATTATATTAATGTTATTTTACTCATTGTCAGGCACTGGGGGACATTTTAAGCTTCAAAATGGCACCAATATCTTCTTGGTATCACTATATTTGTCTGAGATATCATGTTTGAAACAATTAAATATTCTAAAATTACTATTTACAGGAAATGAGCCACAAACTTTCAGAGCCTAGAAGACTCCATCATCATAATTATGTCATCCCTTAAAATAGTTTCATGTCGGTCCAATTTCAGTTTCTTTCTGCCTCTCAAATACCTCCGCCTTGTTTTAACTTCAGGTGTTGAATGTTTTTTTTTTTTGGCATTTTTGTCCCTATTTCCACTGATGCAACAAATCCTGCGATGGTGTTTGTCCCAGGGTTTATGCCCATCCTCCTCAGAATTGTAATTTCTACTTTTGGACTCTTATTAAAATGACTACAACATCATTGACACACAAATTTACAGTTTTATGACTAAAAGTAAAAGATTATAAATTACTTCATTATGTAAAAAAGTTTTTTCAATCTAATAATCATACCCAGATATGCATGCATCTATTTCGGGATTAGAAAGAAGTTTATTTTACAAGCAATGCTGGACGAGAGGGTTGACTGCTACGAAGATCACTCTAAAAGTAATGCACTTCAAAAGTAAGTGACCGTGGCTGATGACGCAGCATTTTGGAAAATGGGACTTATCTGAAAACATAAGGCATAAATGAAATTCTTATATAAAATTAAAGAGGAGAAAATTCTCTACAAAAATAGTTACATTTTGAAAATTCTAATTTTTCATCATTTTTTGCGTTTTGTGGGTGTACATATACGTTAATATAGACAGACTGTTAATAAATACTAACATTACTCTTTATAATCTTCCTGTAGATTCATCGAAATTTGTGTTCCTTAATTGTCAGACCGTAATTCATGACTGAAAAGTCTTTTGTGCGAGATCGTGCGTATTTGCTTGTTTTCCGCACAGAACCAATACGCGGCAAGTGTGAAATACCACATTCAGTATTCCCAACGTAACACACATAACAATTTCCCTCTTCTTACCGCTTAAGCGCGACATTCATTTTAATGCTTTAGGCTTTTAACATATTATTTTTAGAGACATTTAACATAGTAATAATTATAAATTAGAAACTTACCACTGCAATTTCACCTAAATTGCAATGTTAATTATTGTTTTTAAATATTCGCAAAAATTAAGTAAAGTCCACTACTTCACGAAACTTATTGCATTCCTGATACAAGTAACATTAAGGAAGCCGTGAAAAAATCAACAAGATTCCAGATGCCGATGTTATTACTGCAATATGTTATATAAATAATATTGTTAAAATATTAAAATGAAAAATAAATCATTACATAATCTAACCGTTTCTTTTAAGTTCGCATTTATAGACTGGGGGAGGGGGAAGACAGACGTATATCACGGCCTGCTGGAGTATAGTAAACACAGAAAACATTTTACAGCAACAATGTTGAAGAAAGTTATTTTGGTGTTCCGAAGTTGGCGTCATTAAACAGAAACCAACATGGAGATTTCATTGCAACTAATTAGAAATTCGTCTTTCAGGTATGTAATAAACGATCTTCGCACAAAATAATGTACGATACACGAGCGGTATGTTTGTTTTCATGTTCTCGGAAATTAAAAAAAGCTCAACTGCGTTTCGCTTTTTCAATCTTTTCCTCGAACATGAAAACGTCAACATACCGCTCTTGTAACGTATATTACTACTATAACCTTCCTGTAGATTCATCGAAATTCGTGTTCCTTAATTGTGAGACCTTAATTCATGGTTGAAAATTCTTATCAACTGATGGAAAAAGAAAATTAAATTACTCGAGAAAGACTTCTACGCAGCCGTTTTACCCATCAAAATCCTCCCAAGATCTGTACTGGATCGAATTCCGGTTATTTTGGTTCAGTCGTAGCAACTTCCAGGCCTAACGATGTCGGAATTATGGGCTAAATTTCCCTGTCACCACTGTTCAGGGATCCAACACAACATGGGCCGATAGCGCCGCCCTGGATATGTAAATAAAGCGCCAGTCACTTGTTCACATGTATGGATGATCACATTTCTCTTCGCGTTGGCATGGTGATTTATTTCTCCGAGTGGTGGGTTAAGCTGCTTATCGCTCAGCACTCAGGCAGCAGGCAGAATGGTCAGAATCTCACTGCCAATAATCTTCAAATTGATGAGATAATCTTGCGGGAAGTTTAAATCAATACCAAGAAAGAGGACGGTGTAGTAAAATGCAGCGAACTGCACTGTGAGAATGGTGTCATTCTGTCCACTGTCTGAAAAGGTACGTATAAGGAAACTCGGAAGTCTTGAGAATAATTGGTGATGCTAATTTCATATTCTGGCGAAATTACAACGTTTCAAAATATTTGATAATGAAAAACATGGTTTTTGGATGTGTTACTCCTCCTGGTCTGTCTGTCTGTCTATTTATTCTGGTGCAGTTAAAGTCATCAGGCCTTCTCTTCCACACCACCAGAAATACAAATACAATAATAGAAATAAAAATAAAAATCACTTACTTACTTACTGGATTTTAAGGAACCTGGAGGTTCATTGCCGCCCTCACATAAGCCCGCCATTCGACCCTATCCTGAGCAAGATTAATCCAGTCTCTATCATCATATCCCACCTCCCTCAAATCCATTTTAATATTATCTTCCCATCTACGTCTCGGCCTCCCCAGAAGTCTTTCTCCCTCCGGCCTCCGAACTAACACTCTATATGCATTTCTGGATTCGTCCATACGTGCTACATACCCTGCCCATCTGAAACGTGTGGATTTAATGTTCCTAATTATGTCAGGTGAAGAATACAATGCTTGCAGTTGTGTTGTGTAACTTTCTCCATTCTCCTGTAACTTCATCCCTCTTAGCCCCAAATATTTTCCTAAGCACCTTAGTCTCAAACACCCTTAACCTATATTCCTCTCTCAAAGTGAGAGTCCAAGTTTCACAACCATAAAGAACAACCGGCAATATAAATTTATAACTTTCAGATTTTTTGACAGCAGACTGGATGATAAAAGCTTCTCTACCGAATAATAAGAAGCATTTCCCATATTTATTCTGTGTTTAATTTCCTCCCGAGAAAAAAATAAAAATCACACTATAAATAAATTAAAGCGACACAAAAGTATACACAGGTTATAGTCACACAAACTTTAGATGAGTGATTTAGTATCATAATTAATTATATGATAATTAATTAACAAACATAATCGAGAAACGTTCAATTTTAATCTAGAGTAAAAAAACACAAACACTTCTAGGAATACCTAAAAATCATGAAGTGAGACAAAATTTTCCAATTTAATTTTAAATTATGACGGCAGTTCCTGACGTCATTAGGTAACCAATTCCAGAGGCGAGGTATTTCTACAGTGTAGGTGGATGAGTATAAAGACGTTCTGTGATGAGGGATAGAAGGAAGTGCTTGATGCCGGTTTCGAAGAGTTGTAAGAAATAAGCGCGATAGCAGATAATTCGGAGTAGAAGTGTGCATGATTATAAATAGAAGAGATAGTGAATGTATTGTTCTTCGTTCCTTTAGACGCACCCATGAAAGTAACTGGAGGGAAAGCGCTATATGGAGAGATTTAAGAGTATTGCAGATGAATCGTATGCACACATTATGAACGCGTTGTAGGCTAGTCTCCCAGCTAAGAGTGAACTTACATTAGTTAGCAAGGAATTGAAATGGGGCATTGCAAGTCTCTGAATAATATTCTCTTTTAGACTTAGTAGTAGAAATTCTTTCGTATGAAACAAGGAGTAAAGTAGAGAAAATAATTTTGCAAGTCTGTTACCCGAGTGTTTCAGTTTAGATCGCTATCCATAAAAATGCCAAGGTTTTTAACTGTTTCACTGTATTTAACAGAATGTGATCAAGAATTGGACTACATATCTAATTCATATGGGAGGAAGATAAATCTTCATGTAAATCCGTGAATCCAATTCTGTTCAGCTGGATGGAAACAATACCTCTCGAGAGGAATGTCAACTGACTAAACCAGGGTTAAAAACTTCCACATGTGTCAGTGGATAAACCTGCTGTTAGGAAAAATTTTCTCCAGACATTCGTTTCCTTTGCCATCGCTCCACCATTATTCTATAATTACATAATCATCATTCTCTCTTAAGAAAGTTTCTATCCTTGCTTAATACACTGTAACACTTCCTTTGGCTGATAGGAAAGATTTTATATTTAATCAACTACTTATCTTATTCAGACGCTTGTAATGCCACATTCCGATTATTGCAATTCCTTGCTAACTAATGTAAGTCCACTCTTATCTAACAGACTACAACGTGTTCATAATGTGTGCTTACGATTCATCTGCAATACTCGTAAATTTGACCATATAACACCTTCCCTCCAGTTACTTCAATGGGTGCGGCTGAAGGAGCGAAGAACTATACATTCACTGTCTCTTCTATTCAGAATCGTGCATACTTCTACTCCGAATTATCAGTTATCGCGTTTTAAATTTCTTACAACTCTTCGAAACCGGCATCCAACACTTCTTTCTATCCCTCATCATAGAACGTCTTTATACTCATCGTCTTATACCGTAGAAATACCTCGCCTCTAGAATTCGTTACCTAATGACGTCAGGGACTGCCGAACTTTATCACAATTCAAAATTAAATTGGAAAATTTTGTCTTATTTAATGCATTTTAGGTATTGCTAGAAGTGTTTATTTGTGTTTCTTTTACTCTAGATTAAAATTGCAAGTTTATTGTTTATCTTAATTAGTTATGATACAATTAATTATGATACTTAATCACTCATTTAAAGTTTTTGTGAATGTAACCTGTGTATGTTTTTGTGTGGCTTTACTTTGTTTATAGTGTATTTTTTTATTTTTATTTCTATTATTATATTTGTATTTCTCTGGTGTTGAAGAGAAGGCCTGATGGCCTTAACTACACCAGAATAAATAAATAAATAAATAAATAAATAAGTAAATAAATAAATAAAATTCTGTTCACGAATTAAGCCTCGGATATTCCTCCAGCATTCCCTCAGTCTTCCAATACTTGATCTGCAGTTGAACCCCAACTTATGTGTTTGTGAATATAACATTCTATTGCGATATTATTAAACGTTTCGTTTGGAGAGATCAATCTTGTTAATGGGGTAAATATCCAGTTTTTCTTGTGTGTACACATTCCTAATTATGTCCTGTGGAGTAAATATTCTTGGAGAAAGTAAATAAATAAAATAAACCAAATTTCCGTTGTCTATATTTCTTGTTCAGTCTTTTTCCCTAGTTACTAAAGTTTTCTTCCATCTAACATTGTAGAAATCGTCATAACTTTTGTAAAATTCCATTGACGTTTCTTTTAGAAATATACTGGCGGAACAACAAAATGTAGACCAGTACGAAAGTCCGACAGTGGCATTCACTATATTTTCTCCAGACGTTGTTTGCATATCATAGAAAAACTTTTTCTAACTCATTTGCCTTAAAATCGTCTCGAATTAGTGGTCCGATACTCCAAGGATATATTATATAATGAACAAATATAATATGTAAGAAGTCGTGGCCTACTCTGAACTATACAATAAAGTACATGCAGGGATGGAAGAGGGTGCACGAATTTTGTTTGTTACAGAAGATCTAACTCAGGGCTTCTCAGACATGCATATGACTGGTCATTTAGTTTTTAACTTCGTCATGTACCATCATATACTTTCCCGTGCGGTTTGCTCACTTTTTATGTAGCCTGATAAGTTTAATCCACCCTACTATGTGTATCATACGGTCCATAAAAGTGTTCAGTTCTGCTCTGTGCCATAAAGAGGACTACAGAACATACAACACACGCCTTGGGAGTCATTACCAGAACGTGCACTAGATGGCACCACTATCGACCACGACACATCGCTAAAGTCGCTGTTACAATACCACCAAATTACATGCGGGGCTCGGAGACCCAAATGACTGTTAATGTCACCGGTTTCTCAACTCAAAATATTCCAAGAAGCTGAGTTGTCAACGACTTTCCAGCAGGCCTGATGTTATATCTTGAACTAGAAAGGTAGGAATGGTATTGAAATCTCTTGCTCTTAGTCAAAGTCTACATTTTCCATACTGTCTTTATCCGTTTCAGATGAAATAGCACAATTGTTACATTACATGATCCTATTTTTGTTATTTATTTATTTAATCTGACAGGATTAAGGCCATAAGGCCTTCTCTTCCATCCTACCAGATACCACACATAAATACAAAAAATAAATACAGACGCTGATGAAAACACTTACTTGCTTACAAATGGCTTTTAAGGAACCCGAAGGTTCATTGCCGCCCTCACATAAGCCCGCCATCGGTCCCTATCCTGTGCAAGATTAATCCAATCTCTATCATCATATCCCACCTCCCTCAAATCCATTTTAATATTATCCTCCCATCTATGTCTCGGCCTCCCTAAAGGTCTTTTTCCCTCCGGTCTCCCAACTAACACTTCATATGCATTTCTGGATTCGCCCATACGTGCTACATGCCCTGCCCATCTCAAACGTCTCGATTTAATGTTCCTAATTATGTCAGGTGAAGAATACAATGCAGTTCTATTGCTTTCTCCATTCTCTTGTAATTTCATCTTAGCCCCAAATATTTTCCTAAGCACCTTATTTCTTAAATGTTCCTCTCTCAGAGTGAGAGTCCAAGTTTCACAACCATACAAAAGAACCGGTATTATAACTGGTTTATAAATTCTAACTTTCAGATTTTTGGACAGCAGACTGGATGATAAGAGCTGCTCAACCGAATAATAACACGCATTTCCCATATTTATTCTGCGTTTAATTTGTGTCATTTATATTTGTTACTGTTGCTCCAAGATATTTGAATTTTTCCACCTCTTCGAAGGATAAAAATTTTTATATTTCCATTTCTACAATATCCGAGACATAATAATATACTTTGTCTTTTCGGATTTTTCCAAAGATTCTTCAAGTAAAATTTCCGTGTTTTCCTAATCGTTTGATGATGATGATGATGATGATGATGATAATAATAATAATAATAATAACTAATAAATGCATTACATAATTGTCAATTTCACAACAGCATAGTTACAATATTTATTATATGTCATGGGTTAAGGGGTAAAGTTGCGCAATCTGACAGGTGTTCAACAAGCAATTCCATTAACTATAACGTGATTTTTTAATTTAAATTTGAATTTTGATATTGTCCGACAGTCTCTGACATGGTCAGGAGATAATTCCAGAGGCGTTGAATAGATATGCTGAAAGATGATGAGTAGAAGGATGTTCTGTGCAGAGGAATAGAGAGAAGGTACATGTTCCGGGTTCGAGGTAGTGAAAGGTAAACAAAACGAGATGCTAGGTAAGAGGGTGTGGAGGTGTGGATGATTTTAAATAGTAACAAGAGGGAGTTGAAGAATTTTCTTTCTTTAAGTGGACTCCAAGACAACAATTCTAGTGACGGTGTTACACGATCGAATTTTCTAATGTTCAGATATTGTACGCCGTAGTCTATGGGCAAGATCAGTATATAGATTCGTGAATAGAGAATCGCATTAATCGAAGTGGGGCATCTTTAAAGTTTTCAGGTTCTTTTAAAAGCTGAGAGGTAAAACGTTGGTTAAGTGTTTGAGGGAATGAATTATGGAAAAAGCATATGTAGGTCACTTGACTTTGAAAATTTAAATTTGAATCTAAATATACCCCTAAATTTTTTTACTGTCTTACTATATGTACACTATTATATTACTTCTTGTTAAAAACTATTGCCTTCGGTTTCCATAAAATTCTCTGAAATTTACTAGTAGAAGAATTGTTACAAATTGAATATGAAATAGTGTGATATATGACCTGGGGCGAGTTACATTCTAGCGGAAACCTTCCAAATACGCACGGATACTGTCTTGGCGGGAATAGTTAGAAACTGAACTGTTGATCATCATTATTGCACATTCGAGGAAAATGAAAATTTTAACGACAAGTTCTTTTCTTGAATATACATTTTTATTTTCAACGTTGAAATACTGTAATAATGATACATATTTTTAGCTCAGATGATAGAGCAACTGGCTACGGACTGGAAGGTCCGGGGTTCGATCCCAAGTGCTGACGGGACTTTTCTCGTTGCCAAGCTTCCAGAACGGCCCCGAGGTTCACTCAGCCTCCTATAAAATTGAGTACCGGGTCTTTCCCGGGGTAAAGGCGGTCAGAGCGTGGTGCCAACCACACCACCTCATTCTAGTGCCGAGGTCATGGAAAGCATGGGGCTCTACCGCCATGCCCCCAAATCCCTTCATGGCGTGTGACGGGGATACCTCTTTTTTATTTTTAAAGAGAAATAACCTATATTTATAGCAAGGTATTTGTAATTGATTTCGTTTTTAAATTGTAATGTGTTTTGAGGTTATGACTTACAACATCAGTGTGTCATAAATATGAAATACTAGTATTATTAGTATTCCATCTTTATACCCTGGTTTCTGTTTCGTTACAAGTGTTGGCACCTGTAGAAGAAGGGAAAACCTCATCTTCCAACGAACTTAGAAAACAGCGGAATGAAAAGGCAATGCAAGATGCCATAAAACAAGTTCGAAAAGAGACGTGAGAGACGATTGATCTGGATTCAGACCTAGATCATGTATGAAGAGTTCACTGCAAGAATGACAAGTCACTTTCTTGTCCAAAATGAACCAAGACTGTCAGTGCATAGCTTCAGACATACAGAATGTACATAGAGAGTTACATAGTCATTGTGCAGTAATGATCGGAAAATCACAGTTAAGCTTTGAGCACTAAGCATTTCAAACTTTCAATTGCTTCTCCTGCAAAATGTATTCCAAATGACATCTATCATTCTTGCAGTGGACTCTTCATATGTAACCAGATAGGTCGGCCTTATAGGCTTTGACTTTAACAACTTTTGTCAGGTTTACTACGCTGCCATCTAGTTGTTACAAAAGGAGTCACGTCATAATTCCCATTTGAATTGCATTGGCAACTGTGCTGCCATCTCGTGTTCGTTTACGGCGGACGGGTGGCGATCCTGGCGGTTGTTCTCTTCAAAGTGCTGCCGATTTTAACATAGCGATGAGTTATGTGTTACATGTATGATCTAGGGTTCAGTATTACGGTTGCGAAAAAATCTTCTAATAGAAATGTTGAATGCTTTTTCTGTATTTTTCTTAGAGGTCATCCATTTTGACTTTATAACTTCGTTAATCATATATCTTCTTAATAATATTCCATATCTTTGTAAGTCAATTTTTTTGGCAAAAAAAAAAAAATGTTAGATTTTGAGGAAATTATATTTTTCAAACGTTTTATAACATTTTACGAAATTATAACTCTAATTTACCATTCACAAGGACATTCAACAATAAACAGGATGATATTTTACGTTCGATATTCAAAACATGTAGATTTCAATACGAAAAAACAAAATTATATAATCATTTTTTTACGTCTTCCTCTATATAAATTGCACATTCAGACCTAATTTTGTCACAGTATCTATGCTTCTTTCATCTGTATATGGACTAAGAAGAGAGATCTGATTTTTTAAAACATTATTAAGAACAGCGCTGCCTATCACACTGAGTTTTGAATATATTATTTTCTTTCCAGTATCGTATAATTATTTTTTGTTCGACCATGCCGAAATGTAGTAAATATACACCTGATAGCAGTCCTTCAATGCATGTCATTAAAGTACACCTATTCATTAAAGTTCAGGTTTTCGATTATTCTCGGATATGCAATCGAACGACAATGAGGGAAACGTCACGGAGGCTGGAAATCCAATACTGTCTCAGAAGGTTATGTTCTGTTACTATAATAATTAGCGTTAATTGTAAATAATATTAAAATAAATTCAATTTGTCACCTCGTTTTTCAATTCTAAATCAATTTCCAGGTTATATATTCTCTGCATTACATCAAGGTCAATGACATTTTGTTCCTCGGAAAAAATCAATACTTTCGCGTCTGCGCACATCTCACAATTTCGAGCTATGAACAAGCTCACTTCAGATCTTCTGTCAGATACAAATAAAATGAATATTTCTGAATAATTTCAATTTAGAAATATGGTCGAGCATAAAAAGTCGTATGAAACTTGCCTATAATGTTAATTAAGACGCTCTTATGAAAATTATGAAACTCGCTTGCGCTCGAAGTTGAGAGGAAGTGAACTCCGAAAAGGGCACGCTCGATCTCGAGTCCTCGGAATCAATATAGCTGTGTGAATCGCAAATCTACTGCACTTATCTCACTTCCAGGTGCGCTGTACCACTCAAGGAACATACTTACGTAGATCACATTCAAAGGAAAATGTCAAAGAAAGGCAGCTACTTACTATGACAAGTACAAATAAGAGGAGGTAGCTGTCCATGCGGTGACTGAATTGTCTGGACCTTTGGCCTGTCGCGCTGGTGGACCGGCTTCCAAGTGTGTGACATGAAATTTTCTACTTAAAACCAACATTAATACTTGTGGTTCTTTTCAGAGTCCTTGAGTTTCTCTATGTCAGTTATCAACATCACTCTGTCCGATGTCCATTCCATTATTATTCTATAAGTATTCCTCGACGGTCCGTGTTCTAGTCCGTTTTTAGTGGGTTATTTTACGACGCTGTATTAATATCTCAGGTTATTTAGCGTCTGATTGGAATGAAGGTGATAATACCGGTGAAATGAATTCAGGATCCAGTACCGATAGTTACCCAGAATTTGCTAATATTGAGTTGAGGGAAGACCCTGGTAAAAACCTCAACCAAGTAACTTGCACCGACTGGGATTCAAACCCGGGCCTCTTGATTTCACGGTAAGACGCGCTAACCGTCTAGTCCTTTTCTTTCATGGAAAGTTTATTGAAAAATCGGTAGTAAAACTTGTGGTCGATTATTTCGAGAGATTCTTCACTTTCCCCATGTTAGATCTAAAAACATTCCGTCCAAGTTACCGTTCGATTATAATTCCTCACTATTCCCCGATCACCGGCTAGCGATGCAGAAGAAGACTGGTCTAGGGACGCAAGTCTATTTGCTGGAATGGTGTTACATGGACTCAATAGGTGCAGATCCGAACACGAGACTTGTTCAGTTAGTGTACCAGAATCTTAAAGGAACGTCTCCTCCACTACAAATGCGTATACAAGGAATCGTCCTTACCATGGTGAATTATGATCGTCTCAGGCGTAACATCAGTTCCCCTGCTTTGTCCTTTGATGCCCGCTCCACCTGGTTTAAGGCAGTACATCATGTGGTGGCCACACGCACGATTTATTATGTGCTGCAAAATCATGGACCTTTAGAAAAGGCTGTATATTTGGATTTCCTCAAACGGACACGGTGGAAGACACGACAGCACAGTCAATACAAGATTATGTTGGGCATTTTCATTCACATTGCAGATCATTAGTAATAACGGTTCAACTATCACAGGAAAACAATTAAACTTATACATTAATTTATGTTAATGTTGTATTCGTTCATATTTTATGTATAGTGTGAGAACGGTATAATTAAAAATAAAAGTTGCTATTAAAAAAAAAAGGAAAAATATTATGCCATACCTTAAAACAAAAGTATCAATCGTAACTTGAACATTAGCGTTATTTAGTGAATATTTTCAAGAAGTTTACTTACGGAAGGAATTATTATTATGTTTATGTTGCTATCCCTTTTATTCATCTCTTTCAAATTGTTAAAAGTTGAGTAATATATGTTTTCAGATGATATTAATTATGCCAGCCCTGTCAGATCCTTTACGTAGATGAAGAAACATCTGGTGGGGATTCGTTCTCACGATATGTACTAATTGTCCATACTGATTCTCCTTTATATTGTAATCTACCAGTTATGTATTCGCCTTCGTCCGGACAGTCTTTTATTATAAATAAAGAAAACAAGGAAGAAAATAACACCAGGTCTCACGTGGAGTTCCTGCCACCGACCAAGTTCGAAGCCACCATAGCCCAGGCTATATAGCTCTCCTCCCCGGTACGTTTACAGTGGACTTCTAACCACTGACCAAGTTCGAAGCAATAGCCCAGAACTATGATATCTACGATATAGCTCTCCTCCCAGGTTCATTTACAGTAGAGTACTATCCACATCCTGGCTAAAATATAACATGTAACAATTCGTTTATATAGTAACATTAGGAATTTGCGTACCTTGCGCAAGAGGTAAATATTGCACAAATGTTACAAATTTTGTATTATATATACAGTATATTTCTTTCATACGGATACGCATATCTTATTTTTCTATATCAAATGAGATCGATTTAACTATGAAGTAACCCATAAAATATGGTGGCAGAAAATTGCATTTATAAAAAAACGTTTATATAGTAAAGTTAGAATATACGGACTATGAGCAAGAGGTAAAAATTATACAAATGTTGTAAATTTTGTATTATATATACAATATATTTCTTTGTTATAGTTACGTAGCTTATATTTTTCTATATTAAATGAGATTGATATAACTCGATCTAACCAATAAAATCCCGTGGCTTTCGCAAGACACATAAGTGAACCGAATTCCTGCGTGGTATGTTGGTGAGCGTGCTGGCTTACAGATCTGAAGGTCCCCGGTTCGATGCCCGGGCTCGGCAATCGGTGAATTTTTTCTTGAAGGAAAAAAATTACCTAGGTGTCTAGAGTCTGGAAATTTGTGTGAATGTTAGTGTGCCAGGTTAATATTAATTAACAATCATCAAAAATATAAAATACATCATGACTGTCGCTGGGCAGTACCCTGAATACACGTTTCAGCGTCACATTGTTGACAAATAACTCCATCTGTCAGCAGAACCATAAAGCATCTAGTAGGTGCTATAGAGTAACCAAAAACGAGAAAAAACCTAAGTGAACCACCATGCCATAAGTAGATAGTATTAGCAAGCAACAGCTACATAAAAGATGAGTAATCTCAACCAAATACTGTGTGTACGACTTCCTGACCTGGATGAAGTAGCATTTTGTACTACGGCAGAGCCTATTTGCTGACAACGAAACATTCTGAGGGGGGGGCAGATAAAAAAGTTAAATTTTCTTCTTCCACCTTGTTAATAATGTCAAAAGAAATGAGTATACAAAGTTTGGCCTCTCGACCGAAATTACGAGGCCGAAAAAATAAGATCGTCAGAGGCCGTTAACAGAAAGAAAACTCAATTTCACCGCAAAAATTATTGAAATATTATTATAGATAATTTAGGTTTAATCAGCTGTTCACCCGAGAAGTGTCTTCGTCCCGATTTTCAAATTTCACCCCGTCGTAGAAAAAAAGCCATCATGTGGCTTTTAGGTAATACGATTTATTATGTGTTGCAAAATCATGGACCTTTAGAAAAGGCTGTATATTTGGATTTCCTCAAACGTACACGGTGGAAGACACGACATCACAGTCAATACAAGATTATGTTGGGCATTTTCATACACATTGTAGATCAATAGTAATAACGGTTCAAATATCACAGAAAAGTATTAAACTTATACATTAATTTAAGCCAATGATGTATTCATTCATATTTTATGTATAGTGTGAGAACGGTATAATTAAAAAACAAGCTGCTGTTAAAAAAAAGAAAAATATTAGGCATACCTTAAAACAAAAGTATCTATGGTGACTTGAACATTAGCGTCCTTTAGTTAATGTTTTCAAGAGTTTTACTTACGGAAGGAATTATTATTATGTTTATGTTGCTGTCCCTTTCACTCATGTCTTTCAAATTGTTAAAAGTTTAGTAATATATGTTTTCAGATGATATTAATTATGCCAGGCCTGTCAGATCCTTTACGTAGATGAAGAAACATCTGGTGGGGATTCCGATATTAGACTCTTTTTCGTGACATGCGCACTAAGACTTCGTTCCCACGAAATGTACTAATTGTCCCTACTGATTCTCCTTTATATTGTAATCTACCAGTTATGTATTCGCCTTCGTCCGGACAGTCTTTTATCATAAATAAAGAAAACAAGGAAGAAAATAACACCAGGTCTCACGTGGAGTTCCTGCCACCGACCAAGTTCGAAGCCACCATAGCCCAGGCTATATAGCTCTTCTCCCCGGTACGTTTACAGTGGACTTCTAACCACTGACCAAGTTCGAAGCAATAGCCAAGAACTATGATATCTACGATATAGCTCTCCTCCCAGGTTCATTTACAGTAGAGTACTATCCACATCCTGGCTAAAATATAACATGTAACAATTCGTTTATATAGTAACATTAGGAATTGCTTACCTATGCGCAAGAGGTAAATATTGCACAAATGTTACAAATTTTGTATTATATATACAGTATATTTCTTTCATACGGATACGCATATCTTATTTTTTATATCAAATGACATCGATTTAACTATGAAGTAACCCATAAAATATGGTGGCAGAAAATTGCATTTATAAAAACGTTTATATAGTAAAGTTAGAATATCCGGACTATGAGCAAGAGGTAAAAATTATACAAATGTTGTAAATTTTGTATTATATATACAATATATTTCTTTTCATAGTTACGTAGCTTATATTTTTCTATATTAAATGAGATTGATTTAACTCGATCTAACCAATAAAATCCGGTGGCTTTCGCAAGACACATAAGTGAACCGAATGCCTGCGTGGTATGTTGGTGAGCGTGCTGCTTACAGATCTGGAGGTCCCCGGTTCGATTCCCGGGCTCGGCAATCGGTGAATTTTTCTTGAAGGAAAAAATTACCTAGGTGTCTAGAGTCTGGAAATTTGTGTGATTGTTAGTGTGCCAGGTTAATATTAATTAACAATCATCAAAAATATAAAATACATCATGACTGTCGCTGGGCAGTACCCTGAATACACGTTTCAGCGTCACATTGTTGACAAATAACTCCATCTGTCAGCAGAACCATAAAGCATCTAGTAGGTGCTATAGAGTAACCAAAAACGAGAAAAAACCTAAGTGAACCACCATGCCATAAGTAGATAGTAT
>JAJSOF020000040.1:42421610-42462424 GCA_025594305.2 Periplaneta americana
GTTTATATAGTAAAGTTAGAATATCCGGACTATGAGCAAGAGGTAAAAATTATACAAATGTTGTAAATTTTGTATTATATATACAATATATTTCTTTGATATAGTTACGTAGCTTATATTTTTCTATGTTAAATGAGATTGATATAACTCGATCTAACCAATAAAATCCGGTGGCTTTCGCAAGACACATAAGTGAACCGAATGCCTGCGTGGTATGTTGGTGAGCGTGCTGGCTTACAGATCTGAAGGTCCCCGGTTCGATTCCAGGGGCTTTGGCTATCGGTGAATTTTTTTCTTGAAGGAAAAAAATTACCTAGGTGTCTAGAGTCTGGAAATTTGTGTGATTGTTAGTGTGCCAGGTTAATATTAATTAACCAATCATCAAAAATATAAAATACATCATGACTGTCGCTGGGCAGTACCCTGAATACACGTTTCAGCGTCACATTGTTGACAAATAACTCCATCTGTCAGCAGAACCATAAAGCATCTAGTAGGTGCTATAGAGCAACCAAAAACGAGAAAAAACTTAAGTGAACCACCATGCCATAAGTAGATAGTATTAGCAAGCAACAGCTACATAAAAGATGAGTAATCTCAACCAAATACTGTGTGTACGACTTCCTGACCTGGATCAAGTAGCATTTTGTACTACGGCAGAGCCTACTTGCTGACAACGAAACATTCTGAGGGGGGCAGATAAAAAAGTTAAATTTTTTTCTTCCACCTTGTTAATAATGTCAAAAGAAATGAGTATACAAAGTTTGGCCACTCGACCGAAATTACGAGGCCGAAAAAATAAGATCGTCAGAGGCCGTTAACAGAAAGAAAACTCAATTTCACCGCAAAAATTATTCAAATATTATTATACATAATTTAGGTTTAATCAGCTGTTCACCCGAGAAGTGTCTTCGTCCCGATTTTCAAATTTCATCCCGTCGTAGAAAAAAAGCCATCATGTGGCTTTTAGGTAATACGATTTATTATGTGTTGCAAAATCATGGACCTTTATAAAAGGCTGTATATTGGGATTTCCTCAAACGTACACGGTGGAAGACACGACAGTACAGGCAATACAAGATTATGTTGGGCATTTTAATACACATTGTAGATCAATAGTAATAACGGTTCAAATATCACAGAAAAGTATTAAACTTATACATTAATTTAAGCCAATGATGTATTCATTTATATTTTATGTATAGTGTGAGAACGGTATAATTAAAAAACAAGCTGCTGTAAAAGAAGAAAAATATTATGCATACCTTAAAACAAAAGTACCTATGGTGACTTGAACATTAGCGTCCTTTAGTTAATGTTTTCAAGAGTTTTACTTACGGAAGGAATTATTATTATGTTTATGTTGCTGTCCCTTTCATTCATGTCTTTCAAATTTTAAAAAGTTGAGTAATATATGTTTTCAGATGATATTAATTATGCCAGCCCTGTCAGATCCTTTACGTAGATGAAGAAACATCTGGTGGGGATTCCGATATTAGACTGTTTTTCGTGACATGCGCACTAAGACTTCGTTCCCACGAAATGTACTAATTGTCCCTACTGATTCTCCTTTATATTGTAATCTACCGGTTATGTATTCGCCTTCGTCCGGACAGTCTTTTATCATAAATAAAGAAAACAAGGAAGAAAATAACACCAGGTCTCACGTGGAGTTCCTGCCACCGACCAAGTTCGAAGCCACCATAGCCCAGGCTATATAGCTCTCCTCCCCGGTACGTTTACAGTGGACTTCTAACCACTGACCAAGTTCGAAGCAATAGCCAAGAACTATGATATCTACGATATAGCTCTCCTCCCAGGTTCATTTACAGTAGAGTACTATCCACATCCTGGCTAAAATATAACATGCAACAATTCGTTTATATAGTAACATTAGGATATTGCGTACCATTCGCAAGAGGTAAATATTGCACAAATGTTACAAATTTTGTATTATATATACAGTATATTTCTTTCATACGGATACGTATATCTTATTTTTCTATATCAAATGAGATCGATTTAACTATGAAGTAACCCATAAAGTTTGGTGGCAGAAAATTGCATTCATAAAAAAACGTTTATATAGTAAAGTTAGAATATCCGGACTATGAGCAAGAGGTAAAAATTATACAAATGTTGTAAATTTTGTATTATATATACAATATATTTCTTTGATACGGTTACGTAGCTTATATTTTTCTATATTAAATGAGATTGATTTAACTTCATCTAACCAATAAAATCCGGTGGCTTTCGCAAGATACATAAGTGAACCGAATGCCTGCGTGGTCTGTTGGTGAGCGTGCTGGCTTACAGATCTGGAGGTCCCCGGTTCGATTCCCGTGCTCGGCTATCGGTGAATTTTTTCTTGAAGAAGAAAAAGTATCTAGGTGTCTAGAGCCTGGAAATTTGTGTGATTATTAGTGTGCCAGGTTAATATTAATTAACCAATCATCAAAAATATAAAATACATCATGACTGTCGCTGGGCAGTATCCAGAATACACGATTCAGCGTCACATTGTAGACAAATAACTCCATCTGTCAGCACAACCATAAAGCATCTAGTAGGTGCTATGGAGTTACCAAAAACGAGAAAAAACCTAAGTGAACCGCCATGCCATAAGTAGATAGTATTAGTAAGCAACAGCAACATAAAAGATAAGTAATCTTAAGCAAATACAGTGTGTTCGACTCCCTGACCTGGATCAAGTAGTATTTTGTACGACGGCAAAGCCTACATGCGGACAAGGAAACATTCTGAGAGGGGGGGGGCAGATAAATAAAGTTAAATTGTTTCTTCCACCATGTTAATAATGTCAAAAGAAGGGCGTATACAAATTTTGGCCACTCGACCGCATATACGTGGGCCGTTATGCTAGGTTTACACGGCGACAGTTTAGAGCGAGAGAAGATCTAAAATATCAGGAGAGCTCACTAAGGCCCGTTACACAGTCATCCGTATGCTACGCAGTACGCACTACGGATCCGTAGGCAGTGTGCTTTCACAGTCACGCGTAGCAAATCCGTAGCAGATTAATTATATCAGTCGGCTTGTTTGTTTCAAAATGAGCGTGCTTCAAGGAAAGCTTTTGGCTGCACATTATTTGTATTAAAATAGTGGATGATAGACAATATTGTGTTCACCCGCACTAATCCTAAAAATCCTGAAGGAAGCTTTTATAAATCTACATTGTGACTTGCGCGAGACCGAAAGATAGTTCCTTTCACTAATGTCGCGTGTTTATTGAATCGTTTGACGAACAATTGGAAAAATTACAATAAATGCAGCTTGAACTGGATCTACATAATTATGTCCTACCGAGCGGTTTGCTCTTAACATAAGGCGATAAAAATTAGTCAGATGAATTAATTATTTATAATCGACATTTTATTATTTCTTGTTCATTATAATAAATTACAAAACCAACAATTATTTTTGTTATAATCTGTATAGATCGGAGTTTCTCATCCTTTCTCATTTCCTCACTTTATTTTAGTGCGGGCCTCTAAGTCTAAAGTGTAGATTGTGTAGAATTTACTGTAATGTTTTTCTTTCTCTTGTACGGGGGAGGGACCCGAAGGCTTACACTGTAGCCTGAGGCTTATTGTGCTTACCACCCTATTCTTGTGAATGATTGGGTAGCAGAACTGCCGCGCTCTTGTACAAGTAAAGCACGCTGCACCGTGCATCGATGATGATGATGATGATGATGATGATATGTGAATTAATAATGGCGAAATGAGTTCGAGGTCCAACTCTGAAAGTTACCTAGGAATTCTGCTTGAATTAATTGGGGGAAAACCACGGAAAAATCCCAACCAGATAACTTGTCCCAACCAGAATTTGAACCCGGGCCCGCTCGTTTCATAGCCAAACGTGCAGACCATTACTCCACAGCGGTGGACTACTGTAGTGCTACTCAACCTTTTGATTTTGAGGCTCCTTTTTTCCTCACATTAACTTACTTTAGTGAGGGTCCCTGGCCTGACGTGTAGAGTAGAATGTAGAACATACAAACTAGTAATATGAAATTTGGTATCAATTCAAAAAGAAAAAAACTTAATTAGCTAGCTTGTTTTAGTTTACTGTAAAATTGTCAGATAATAAAATTTTCAAAGAACAACTTTTAAATTATTATTATTATTATTATTATTATTATTATTATTATTATTATCATTATCATTACACCCCACTACAAGTTGGTCGGTCAACCTCAGGGCTGCAACCCCCCTTTTCGGTTGAGAATCACTGATTTAGATTAAATCTGTTTTAAATACACTGAGGAAATATTTATATTGACTAGGTACTCTTAATTAAATATTCCTTAACTTATTTTATAGATAAGAAGTTTTATATATATTATATAAACATCTCTTACGCGGAGTAGCTCACCGCGTGAGACAAATAGAGCTCTCCCTTTGCCCTTAACGGGACACTTTTAGGTAATCATTTCATTTCATATACAATAGTGTGTTGCCCATATTAGGTAAATTCCTGTGAGTGAAAGAATATCTTTGGAGGTTGATGGAGATTGGAGGATTGACATCAAGGAAGACTATTGTTCTGTTTGGGAAATGTTTCCAGTGTGAAAATGTGAACTGATATTTGTGTAATCTGATGTACGATTTTTCTGAATATTAGCCCACCAAAATTTGGCAAATGAACAGACTAAATAAGTGATGTGAATGGGAAGGACGGAATAAAAGGGGATGGTTCATGTTTTGTATTCGCAAGACTGTGTTTCCATACAATAATATAGTCTCTACTTCTGAAAAATGTCCTAACAGCTAAGTTATCCTCAACGGAAATTTTCTTTTTCTGGAACTTCTGCCATGTCTCCTGTCATCTTCATCATTCACCTGCATTTCATTGTGTGTTATTGTCCATTTCTGCAAAATTTTTCAATATAATGTCACACATCACGCCACAACTTCTACCTGATGCCTCTATTTTTGTATTATTCACAAAAAGGATCCCAGAAACATTGTCTTCTATCTAATTGACTGATAACAGCTACGCATTCAAAATCATAATGCTTTCAAACATGAATTTTACTGCTTATTATGCAGCTACGCTATGCGTAGTACGCATGACTGTGTAAGCCCACACTTGTCCAAGGTATTCATCTCTTCTCCGTAGTCCGTAGCGCGTAGCGGGACTTCCGTATGGATTCTACGGATGCGTACAGTACGCAGAACTGTGTAAGCTCCCATATATCCGATCAGTGATAATTTACAGCGTCAATGAAATGTGTTCTATAGTGTCAGTGAAATGTGTGCTAAAGTGTCAGTGAAATGCGTCATAGTGCCACTACAGTGAGTGAGATGAGAATAAAGTGAAAGACTATTGAAACTTATGTAGGGCCTGTACATAATAATGTAGGTTGTAATGTAAAATTAGGTATTTTATTTATGTTTTATTATTATTGTGTTAAATTATATTGTGTATTCTTATTGTATTGTGTATAATATTGTGACAGCGACGTGAGAATCGAACTCACGACCAGCGTCCCGCAAGAAAGCAGATCGCACAGGCTCCACGGAACATTGAGTGACGTCGCGCGGTGGAGAGAAGAGAGAGGGTGTATTACGTCAACGCAACGAGTCTGCGCGCAGCTGCTACTTGACGCAGTGGATGTGGAACGACCTTCTCGACTATTCCAGACGTCTGTCGATGTAGAGATATTGAGATAATTCTCTACACACCTGTAGAAGGTTCTCGCAACTATGATTTTGCTATAAAAGAGCAGGCGCCAGCGAACTAGAGCAGAGTTTTCAGTTATTCAGTCAGTGAGAAAGCCAGAGCAAGCAAGCCAGCCGGAGTTCGACTCGAGTGTGCGTCCGCATCTGCGTCAGCATCCGAAGGCCTGAGTTCGAGTGCAGTGGACCGCAGTTGGAGGGACCTGAGTTCGAGTGCAGTGGACCGCAGTTGGAGGGACCCGAGTTCGAGTACAGTGAACTGTCTCTGAAGGTCTGTGGTTCGAGATACTGTGAACTCGAGTGACTGAGATAGAAGAACTGTGAACTGAGAACTGGTAGTTCTGATTTGTAAATAGTGCTTTGTAAATATTAGTTAAGATTAACAGTTCATTGTTGTGCGTAATAATCCAAGTAAACTGTCATTGTCGTCGGTGGAGTGCTATAACGAATACTTTGTTGAGTGAAGATCCAATTGTTGACGAGAGCGTTTAAGGTGAATTGTAGAAAGGAATTATTGTTGTGACGAATAAATTACATTGTTGTAACTAATAAAATTCACAATATTGTAGGCCTATTGTGTATTGTATAATTGTATTGTGTATTGTAAATATTGTTTATCGTTTCTTTATTGTGTATTGTTTATATTGTGTACACCACTGCCACCGGGTGCATGCCCACTTGCAGTGTAAATAAATACATACATACATATGCAAGGTATTTTGCTACGGATCCGTAGTCCGTAGCGCGTAGCATACGGATGACTGTGTAACGGGCCTAACGAGTGTTTACACGGTGACAGAATATAGCTTCTCTAAACCCATTAGCGAGCTCTCATGAGATTTATATAACTCTAAACTCTAATGTTACTCTCCGCACCGTTTACATGGTGCAGACAGTTTAGAGTGAGAGAAAGTGTTACGAGCATATAGAAAAGAACAGGCTGGTCAGTACGTTTCCAACTATGGCAGAAACACAACTTTTTTCGGCCGCTGTAGTGTGCAATTCCTCTGAATTGAAGAAGGCAGAGGAGAAATAGATCTAAGTGGGAAAAACCCTGGATATCTCGCCGGAACACGCATGGAGCTTACACATCGGACCTGTAATTGGCTAAAAAGGCACAACTATGAGGATTGTCAGTAGTATAAAGGAAAGGCTGTTGGTCACATTACGCTTCTTAGCTACAGGTTTATACCCTAACACATTATTTTATTGTTCTTAACAGAATTAATTATGAATAATAATAATATATTTTTTTATTTTAATAGGTTATTTTACGACGCTTTATCAACAGCTTAGGTTATTTAGCGTCTGAATGAGATGGTGATAATGCCGGTGAAATGAGTCCGGGGTCCAGCACCGAAAGTTATCCAGCATTTGCTCATGTTGGGTTGAGGGAAAACCCCGAAAAACCTCAATCAGGTAAATTGCCCCGACCCGGAATCGAACCCGGGCCACCTGGTTTCACAGCCAGACGCGCTAAACGTTACTCCACAGGTGTGGGCTAATAATAATAATAATAATAATAATAATAATAATAAATAAACATATGAAAATGGGAGACTACATTGCTAATGTAAATTGTATTAATTTTCCTTCATTATGTCCGAAAAGGTATGGTGTATGAATTAAAAAAACAGGAAGGTAGTGCCTGAGTTTATAATATGTAATATCGTCTGATATCAAAACTCATAACCATTTATTTTAATATAATTGATACGTAGAAGTTTTGAAATTACGTATATTGACCATAAAATATTGTACGAAGCATTTAATACGCAACGATGAGTCCTTTAAATGCCCCAAATGTCAATAAGTGTTCTGTTACAAATATCTAGAACCGAACAGCGCTCTGAGCGGCGGAATTGCATCTCTACATTTATATGACGAGAGTTTAAAGAAGAGAGGGCTAGAGATTATAGCTGAGTATAGCTCGTGCGGAACCTGGTGAAACTTGGAAGGAGAGAGCAGTATCATGGATAAATATATAATAGGATGCGAAACTGCGGTCAGCACCATCTAGATTTGGTGCTCTGAATTAAGGTGATCAGCGCCCGACGTCGTAGGTGGTGAACATTAGAACTACGTGTTGGGTACATTACTGAGAGTTCTCTATTTATCCGTTCGAGATATTGTATGGGAGGGTCGAGGAGAGAAGATGGCGGACTGAAACTTACTAATAAGTGAACATAAAGTGATACGTATGTGTATAAGCTGTGTATGTTAAACAGTGGTGTTTATGGACGTTGTAAAAATAGTGTTGTTGAATGTATTGTAAAGTAATAGTAATATAATAAATTGAACTATCTACCTAGTTCTTGCAGACTTTTCCATTGTGCTGTACAATAAATACCCAAAGAATACAATCCCAATTATCTAACTTTTTGCTTTATTTTTTTGTCTCTGTCTGGTTATATTTTAATCGGGTAGTGTAAAACACATCGTCTCTTTTATCTTCCTGTTGGCTCCGGTTAGAATTTTCAGTAGAATATGCTGTGAGGAAAAAAACTTTAAATGTTTTATTTTAAATTGGGTTAGTTTTGAATATCGATGAGGGTGGGAGGGAATACTTTCTGCAAAGTTTAACATTATCGTCACCAGGTGCGCTGCTAAATGCATGGAATAATTACTCTTTTCGCTACTTGGTGCGCTGCTATTTGTAATAACGCCTCTCCCAAAAATAGATGGCAGCAAGATCAATTTCTACAACAGCCCTCTAGTATGTGTTACGGGAAACTTCTTAAGTTTCGCATCCTATTATATATTTACCCATGGCAGTATTGTGGTGTGGGATCGACTGTCGGCCGATGTTACAGTGACGAGAGGCAAGCGAGTCTGAACAAGCGCTACCCCCTCCACTACTAACCGCCCGTAGAACTGGTTTCTCCATCAAGGTCAAGCTTCACCAGGTTCCGTTCGAGCTATATCACCGTGTAAACGGTTTTGAGAGTAGGTATCACGTTGACTCTAATTAGATATTACAGAGACTAAATAGAGCGGCCTTGAAAACTGCTCTCGCCGTGTAAACACCCTGGACAAAGAACTCGCATATGCTCTCAACTCTCATTATAGCTACTCTAACTTATTCAACTCAGTTGAACTTTTTCATAAACTCTCTCGACAGAAGCAGTATAAATGACGGCCAAAAACAATGGAGTGTCGAAGACACGAAGATTGATTGAAACATATGAATTGGAAAGTTGTTTGTGGAATGTGCTTAACAAGAATTACAAGAATAAGGACCTTGAGAAATCAGGCATTGTCAAAATTAGCTGAGACTGTTGAGGCGTCTGAATTTGGCTTTTAGTTTTCTTAATTTATTGTAATTTGGCCGTAATTTTAGCAAGTCCATTGTTTTAGTTGTTAATTATTTTGTGGGTTTTATTCTTGCTTACTTATTTGTTGGAGGAGGTACAGCGAAAGCTCTATAACCTCCAGAATAATATTAATAATAATAATTATAATTATAATTATAATATTATTATTATTATCATCACTATTTTATTATTATTATTATTATTATTAATTATTATTATTATTAATGTGCAATTATCACCATTCACTTGATGTGGAATCTTTTATATATTCCTTTAATACAATTGATAATGCCTCATATTAATAATAATAATAATAATAATAATAATAATAACGCTCACCTAGTACATTACAAACAAAACACATATCTGGTACAGTGGAGTCTGTACCGGTATCTGTTAACAAGAATATAGTTATAATTTAACAAAATGAAATAGGCACAACTATTACACTGTATTAGTAGAACCATTATAAACACATTATAATGAAAGAAGATGAACAATGTTATGTGAAATATCCATTTTGTTTTCTTTGAACACTCGGTCTCTTTTGAGGAGCTTAAACGCAATCAGTCATTTTCATCGCAAATTCTGCACACTTTTTTTTAACATTGGAGGTAAATTGAACTTCGCCCCTTGTAGCAAGAATGTTTTTTTCCTCTTTAATTTTGGAGGGCACGAAGCACATCTTCTTCTTCTTCTTCTTTTTTTTCTTCTTCTCAATAACCACTCCTTCAGCTGCATCCATTGTCTTTCTTTCATCAGGAAGCCTGAAAATTGTCTTTATACAGGGTTACTATAAAAGACGTTTCCGGTTTCGAACACATGTAATTTGCGTGCTATGAATCTGAGGTGCATGAAAATAGTACCAATGTAAAGAGAATCTCCAAACGTTTAATTTCTTGACTTAAAGATGTTCAATGTGTCCCCCCCCCCTAGTAACACGGCACACATCAAGACTATAGTCAAGTTCCACGTAGGTACTCGGATTATCCGATCTTCAGATCTGTTCACCTTACCAGAAAGTTGAAAAGTGACGTCGTCAGAAAACACAGAAACACCACGGAACGAATAAATTCATCATCGTTTTCAATTAAGGTCTACATACTTGTGCAAAAATTTCTTCGTAGCACTTTGTCCTCTGGTATTAGGGCTTGCAGCAACTCTAGTAGGTATGGATGGAGTCGCAACCGCTTGCGAAGAATCGTACCTATATATGTGCCATTTACGGATTTTAGGCCCACTGGGTGGATCTGCACCAAACTTTGTTCGGTAATGCTTTTGCACATTAATAACAGACTGGTTCACATGAAAATTAAGCTCTTCTGTCGTCTATAGCAGCCATTTCGCATAAACAATGAACAAATTTGTTTATATGCACTATTATGAGGCGTCTTATCAAGTAGGTAAACAATGTTAATGCAACTAAACTCTTTTAGTTTCTGTTTCCATTGGTACTATTTTCATGCATCTCTGATTCATAGAATGTAAATTACATGTGTGCCGACTTGAGCTATAATCTGCACATTTTTGATCAAGACTATCAACTCCGTCCTTCGTGCAATTATAGTATTCTATACGAATAAATAAATAATGACTCACCCAACAATATTAGTAACGCAAGTGATATGCGCGGTCAGGTTACACAACTGCTGACACACTGCTCAGAAGTCAGATGGGTGATGATGTCATAAAAACGCACTGACCAGCCTATTCTTCTCTAAATGCTCTCTCTCAACACTTTCTCACTCTAAACTGTCTGCACCATGTAAACGGTCAGGAGAGTAACTTAGAGTTTAGAATTATATAAATCTCATGAGAGCTCGCTAATGGGTGGAGAGAAGCTATATTCTGTCACAGTGTAAACACTCCGTTAGAGAGCTCTCCTGATTCTTGAGAACTTCGCTCTGAACTGTCGCCGTGCAAACCTAGCATGATTATTACTTTAGACCTGTATTTCAAGGGTTATGCGCAAGCTTGTATAATCTCGTACGCAACAGTCGCTTTAGTTAATGAAAAGTTCAAATTAGCTGACTAATTTAGAGTAGCTATAATGAGAGTTGACAGTATATGAGAGTTCTCTGTTCAGGATGTTTACACGGCGAGAGCAATTTTCAAGGCCGCTCTATTTAGACTCTCTATTTAGATATTAAGAGTCAACGAGATACCTGCTCTCACAACCGTTTACACGGTGATACTCAGCTATAATCTCTAGCTCTCTTCTCTAAACTGTCGCCGTGTAAACGTAGCATAAAAATTAGTTCGTCAGAGGCCGTTAACAGGACGAAAACACAATTTCACTGGAAAAAATTCCTGAAACATTATTATAGGTAATTTAGGTTTAATCAGCTGTTCACCCGAGAAGTTCCTTCGTCCCGATATTCAAATTTCACCCCGTCCTAGACTAAAAGCCATCTTGTGGCTTTTAGGTAATACGATTTATTATGTGTTGCAAAATCATGGAGCTTTAGAAAAGCTGTATATTTGGATTTCCTCAAACGGACACGGTGGAAGACGCGACATCACAGTCAATACAAGATTATATTGGGCATTTTCATTCACATTGCAGATCAGTAGTAATAACGGTTCAAATATCACAGGAAAATTATTAAACTTATACATTAATTTATGTTAATGTTGTATTCATTCATATTTTATGTATAGTGTGAGAACGGTATAATTAAAAAACAAGTTGCTCTTAAAAAAAATATATTAGGCCTACCTTAAAACATAAGTATCTATCGTGACTTGAACATTAGCGTCATTTAGTGAATATTTTCAAGAGTTTTACTTACGGAAGGAATTATTATTATGTTTATGTTGCTATGACTTTGCTTCGCCAGCCCTGTCAGATTCTTTATATAGATGGAGAAACATCTGGTGGAGATTCCGATATTAGACTTTTTTCGTGACATGCGCACTAAGACTTCGTTCCCACGAAATGTACTAATTGTTCCTACTGATTCTTCTTTATATTGTAAACTACCAGTTATGTTTTCGCCATCGTCCGGGTAGTCTTTTATCATAAATAAAGAAAACAAGGAAGAAAATAACGCCAAGTCTCACATGGAGTTCCTGCCACCGACCAAGTTCGAAGCCACCATAGCCCAGGCTATATAGCTCTCCTCCCCGGTACGTTTACAGTGGACTTCTAACCACTGACCAAGTTCGAAGCCATAGCCAAGAACTATGATATCTACGATATAGCTCTCCTCCCCGGTTCATTTACAGTGGAGTACTATCCACATCCTGGCTAAAATATAACATGTAACAATTCGTTTATATAGTAACATTAGGATATTGCGTACCATGCGCAAGAGGTAAAAATTGCACAAATGTTAAAATTTTTTTATCCTATATACAATATATTTCTTTCATACCGTTACGTATCTCATATTTTTTATATCAAATGAGATCGATGTAACTATGAATTAACCCATAAAATTTGGTAGCAGAAAATTGCATTTATAAAAATTCGTTTATATATTAAATTTAGGATATCCGGACTATGCGCAAGAGGTAAAAATTATACGAATGCTGTAAATTTTGTATTATATATACAATATATTTCTTTCATACGGTTACGTAGCTTATATTTTTCTATATTAAATGAGATTGATTTAACTTTATCTAACCCATAAAATTTCGTGGCTTTCGCAAGACACATAAGTGAACCGAATGCCTGCGTGGTCTGTTGGTGAGCGTGCTGGCTTACAGATCTGGAGGTCCCCGGTTCGATTCCCGGGCTCGGCTATCGGTGAATTTTTTTTTAAGGAAAAATAATTTCCTAGGTGTCTAGAGTCTGGAAATTTGTATGAATGTGAGTGTGATTGTTAGTGTGCCAGGTTAATATTAATTAACCAATAATAAAAAATACAAAATACATCACGACTGTCGCTGTACCTTGAATACACGTTTCAGCGTCACATTGTTGACAAATAACTCCATCTGTGAACACAACCATAAAGCATCTAGTAGGTGCTATAGGCACCGTGCAAGCTCCTCTGGTGGCGACTGTTGTTACTAACTGCGGGACAGCAGCGATAGAGTTGTGCTTGAAGCGTATGAATATACAATAACGTCTCAGCTTAAACGACGCTAATTTTATTGTGAATCCAAGCAGTACACAGCCGATAGTAAATAGCGCCACACTGCTTGTAATGATATTATTATTATATAGTAATGTAAAAATAGAATGTATATATTATATTATGTTTATAAATAACCATTAAGTTATCAACGACAGGAATTTACAATTTAAATTTCAATACTGTATGTGCTATTATATTTAAAGGAAAACCTAAGTTAGTACACAATTGCAGAGTTCTTTACATAAGTATTATGTATAATATTAGCAACAATAAATAGTAGTATATTTATTTTTAAATGTATTCATATCGATATTTAATTCTTCATTTCAAGTGCTGACGGCTCACCTTGGGAACCAACAATCGCAATAAGAACTTGCAGTATTAATTTTATTGGGAAACGAGATCAGAAAACCCCCAAAACTAGCAAAGCGTTCCCAGTATTTTTCCAAATGATTAAGCTTACAATAAAAAGACTGCCTCCTCTGACCTAGCTCCGGAAAGGTACGAAAGAGACACAAAAAGAAGAAGAAAATATGAAAATTTAAGTATTATGGAAGGTGAATTTTCAACAAGTGTTATTTCGGAAAATGAAGTTAGCCATACAGGCAGAAGTAAATGAAGCCATTCTTAGTGATTTTGTTTTTTTCTTTCACAATTATTGAATTGTGTGAATTGTTTACTCAAGTGTCTATTCCATTACATGCCGAACTGAAGTCATAAGAAATGTTATGACAAGAGTTCAGGAACAAATGATATGTTTAATGAAATCCAAGGTTTCCAAGGTTATTCCTCAATAAAAGATGAGACAGAACTACCAGACGTAATGGGAGTGACATTTGTGATTTTGAATATTGCTGCCAATTGAAACAAAATCATACAGTAGGATTATTAAAGAAAATCGTCTACTCATATTTCTAATTAAAATGAAAACTGGATTGTCGTATCCTGCTATGAGGGCGAAGTTCATCGTACAACTATATGATGTAGTTTTACCACCACGTTAATGTTCTTGACATCCACAATGGTTACCGCAATTTTGGGTTTTGGCCTAGCAGAGAAAGTATTCAGGAACCAGTATATTGAAACGAAAGTAGACTACCCAAAATGCACAATGACAATTAATTGTACTTAAGTTAAAGTGGAACAGCCACCCAACATGGATCAAATGGTGGCCTTCAAATCTAAATGCTACTGTGGCAGATCGAGTGACACATTCTCTATTAGAAGGCGGTCATGAAGTCAGGTTTTCCCGGAATAAAAACAAACCTCTCCGATAAAGGGATCATTGTTGTTGCGCCACCGTATCTGCATGATGGCAAATTAACAGCTGAAGAAGTCGAAACTACTTACAGCGTTGTCAGTGTTGGAATTCATGGTGAAAGATGCATTTAGCGAATTAATATATATATAACATTTTACATAAACTATTAATTGAACTAATTCCTATGTTGTTGTTTTTGTTGTTCAGTCAACTATCCGAAGACAAAGTCTGAACCTCACAAGTGATACCAACAAGGCACCACTTATGAGGCAACTAGACCAGAATATCATGGGGTAGGGTGGCCAGTTCCTCCCCCAATGCATACATCGCCAACTAGTTACATATTACACTAGTTAGACTTCAGATGTATACAAACAATATTGTTCTTCCTCTGATACATATCGTCAAGTGAGATGTACTGCCTGATAATAGATGTATAATATGTCACTCAGAACCTCAATCAGAGGTAGTATGTTGTTGATATTGTTCATATGTGTTGTGTTATAGCGAATTTGCAGTCGCCCATTATTCAGGAAGTGTAATTAAGACTACTTTTATAATTAAATCACATTAAAATTCGAAATTTATAGCGACATTATACACATATAAATTATGACATCAAATAAAAGTACATCGCTACCGGCGTGGCTCAGTCGGATAAGGCGCTTGCCTGCCGGTCTGAAGTTGCGTTCGGGCGCGGGTTCGATTCCCGCTTGGACTGATTACCTGGTTAGTTTTTTCCGAGATTTTCTCCAACCATAATGCGAATCCTCGGCCTCATCTCGCTATCACTAATCTCATCGACGCTAAATAACCTAGTAGTTGATGCAGCGTCGTTAAATAACCAACTAAAATAAAAAAAAATATAAGTATATCAATGTTTTCGTAATACGACTGTTCTCCCTCATTCAATGGTCTGAAATCTGATTTAAATATCAAAATACACTGATATTACAGGAACTCTGCAGTTACATTTTTACACCCTTCTAGCAGTACTGAACTTTCCACTGAGTCTATTAAATAACTAAATAAATTAAAAGACTGGAGATTGCTGGGTTTGCAATGAGAGAACACTCTGAATGAATGAACCCATTGTTACAATATGTTACAACAGCTTTTTATCGGCAGAAAGCCGCATGCAATTATCACACATGACTAGCGAATGACTGCGATCCTGTAGTTAATTAGAAATTGAGACACTGCGCGGCGCCACCAGTACGATTTCCAGACCCATGCACGGTGCCTATAGAGTTACCAAAAACGAGAAAAAAACCTAAGTGACCCACCATGCCATAAGTAGATAGTATTAGTAAGCAACAGCAACATGAAAGATGAGTAATCTTAAGCAAATACTGTGTGTACGACTCCCTGACCTGGATCAAGTAGCATTTTGTACGACGGCAGAGCCTACCTGCTGACAAGGATACATTCTGAGGGGGCAGATAAAAAAGTTAAATGTTTTCTTCCACCATGTTAATAATGTCAAAAGATGTGCGTATACAAATTTTGGCCACTCCACCGAAATTACGGGGGCCGTAAAAAGTAAGTTCGTCAGAGGCCGTTAACAGAAAGAAAACACAATTTCACCGGAGAAAAATTATTGAAACATTAATTAAATGTGAAGCACAGGAACGCCATTTCATAATTTCAATTATGAAACACGCCAAACGAATTCTCTTTGCACCAAAAAACGGATGCTCCCTTGACCAAATTATCGTATTTTATAATTGTTTGAATGCAACGGAAGTCAGAAGTCTTGCTAAACATGTTATTGCTGAAGCAGTATGAAATGCCATTGAACGAATATTTCACACTTTTAACACTGCCAATGTTGCGCTATACACAAATTTTCGGTAATCCAATGTGAAAGACTGCCTACATTTATTCGGAAAGTTTCAGAGAAAATACACAAATTCAATCTTCTAACACGATTTTTTTGTTTTTAAATTAAGTAATTTGCTGGGACACATCGTTAGTTATATGCCACTCTTACACTAAACCTGGAGTAATTTAAGCTTGTTAATCTAATAATATGATTCTACTTACTGTTTTTCTTATATGCTCACCTGTATGTAATTTCTATTTTATAAATATTTCATTGTTATTTTCCATCCGAAGATCATTAAGAATGCTGAATATTATTTAAAATCTCCTATCTTTCTTCAAATAGTGTTTATATGCCATGTTAATTTTAATTTGTTTTCATAAGTTAACAATGATGCACACTGGGAGCAATATATAAGAAATTATTTTCCTACACAATCCACCCTATATTCACGTTGTTTTGAAATGATTAATCGAAGATGGTTTGCTTATTGTTTATTACACGCACATTTGTATGCAATTTCTATTCTATACGTTTTTTTTTTTATCCCAAGATCATTAAGAATGGTGAATATTATTCATGCTTGTTTCCTGTATTACCTTAAATAATGTTATGTGGCATGTTAGTTTTTATTTGTCGTTATTTACGTAAAAATGATGCGCCAAAAATTAAAAAAATAATAATAATTTCGTACTCACTCCACATCCTATATATTCACATTTGTTTTCCAGTGATTTATTAAAGAATGAACCGGTATTTAAAAGGTTAATAATTTAGAAACATGTTACAAAGATCATCCTTGTGCCAAGAGAGAATGCTCTCTGGACCAAATTGTCGTATTTTGGAGTGGTCGTCAGTACTCGCTGAAATGGGTAATAATATAATATAATTATGTTGTACGTAGCATTTAGAAACATGTTACATAAATCTCCTCGTACCGAAAGACAATGCCCCCTGGACCAAATTATCGTATTTTGCAGTGGTCGTCAGTATTCGCTGAAATGGGTAATAATATAATATAATTATGTTGTACGTAGCAAGGGGGTATCGGGGCTGCAAGCCCCGATGATGATCCGACGTGTAGCACATGATGTAAAGGGGTATCGGGGATGCAAGCCCCGATGATGATCCGACGTGTAGCACATGATGTAAAAAGCGGGGTATCGGGGTGAAAGCCCCGATGTTGATCCGACGTTCGGCACATTATGAAAAAAGCGGGGTGTCGGGCACTGAAAACTGCCTTTTGAAAAGCATGGTTATGCGCATTTGACAAACGCAGTGTACGTACTTGCTAATAATCCCTTTTTATTTGTCGTTATTTACGTAAAAATGATACGCAAAAAAATATAAAATAAGAATAAATTCGTATACCTTATTTTATTTCAAGGACTGTAGTTCGGTGACTTATTTGAACACCGAACTGCACTCCTTGAAATAAAATAAGGTATACTCACCCACATGCTTTTCAGTGATTTATTAAAGAATATACCGATATTTAAAAGACTAATAATTTAGAAACATGTTACATAAATCATCCTTGTGTCAAAAGAGAACCAAATTATATTAAAGAATGTGCCGGTATTTAAAAGACTAATAATTAAGAAACATGTTAGATAAATCATCCTTGTGCCAAAAGAGAACCAAATTATATTAAAGAATGTGCCGGTATTTAAAAGACTAATTTAGAAACATGTTACATAAATCATCCTTGTGCCAAAAGAGAATGCTCCCTGGACCAAATTGTCGTATATTGCAGTGGTCGTCAGTACTCATTGAAATGGGTAATAATATAATATAATTATGTTGTTCGTAGCAAGATCGATTATTCAATTGATAGGATATTTTATGTTGTCACGACTGAGATATCTATTGTCAATTCCTTTAATTTGTCAGAAGGCCTTGACTAACGGGTATACCGGCGCTCTTAGGGTTGAAGGTCGGGGTATGGAATGGCCCACAAGCAACAAGTTATATTAAATATGTTTAGGATTGGTGTAAAACTGGCCTATGTCTCTCACCCGAAATGCCGTGTATTCGCCATCGTCCGGACAGTCTTTTATCATAAATAAAGAAAACAATAAAGAAAATAACGCCAAGTCTCACGTGGAGTTCCTGCCATCGACCAAGTTCGAAGCCACCATAGCCCAGACTATATAGCTCTCCTCCCCGGTCCGTTTACAGTGGACTTCTAACCACTGACCAAGTTCGAAGCCATAGCCAAGAACTATGATATCTACGATATAGCTCTCTTCCCCGGTTCATTTACAGTGGAGTACTTTCCACAACCTGGCTAAAATATAACATGTAACAATTCGTTTATATAGTAACATTAGGATATTGCGTACTATTCGCAAGAGGTAAAAATTGCACAAATGTTACAAATTTTGTATTATATATACAGTATATTTCTTTTATACGGTTACGTAGCTCATATTTTTCTATATCAAATAAGATCGATTTAACTATTAAGTAACCCATAAAATTTGGCGGCAGAAAATTGCATTTATAAAAAATCTTTTATATAGTAAAGTTAGGATATCCGGACTATGCGCAAGAGGTAAAAATTATACAAAATGTTGTAAACTTTGTATTATATATACAATATATTTCTTTCATACGGTTACGTAGCTTATATTTTTCTATATTAAATGAGATTGATTTAACTTTATCTAACCCATAAAATTTTGTGGCTTTCGCAAGACACATAAGTGAATCTAATGCCTGCGTGGTCTGTTGGTGAGCGTGCTGGCTTACAGATCTAGAGGTCCCCGGTTCGATTCCCGGGCTCGGCTATCGGTGAATTTTTCTTTAAGAAAAAAATTACCTAGGTGTCTAGAGTCTGGAAATTTGTATGAATGTGAGTGTGATTGTTAGTGTGCCAGGTTAATATTAATTAACCAATCATCAAAAATATAAAATACATCATGACTGTCGCTGGGCAGTACCCTGAATACACGTTTCAGCGTCACATTGTTGACAAATAACTCCATCTGTCAGCACAACCATAAAGCATCTAGTAGGTGCTATAGAGTTACCAAAAACGAGAAAAACCTAAGTGACCCACCAAGCCATAAGTAGATAGTATTAGTAAGCAACAGCAACATAAAAGATGAGTAATCTTAAGCAAATATTACCTATGTGTACGACTCCCTGACCTGGATCAAGTAGCATTTTGTACGACGGCAGAGCCTACCTGCTGACAAGGAAACATTCTGATAGGGGCAGATAAAAAAGTTAATTTTTTTTCTTCCACCATGTTAATAATGTCAAAAGGAGTGCTTATACAAATTTTGGCCACTCGACCGAAATTACGAGGGCCGTAAAAAATAAGTTCGTCAGAGGCCGTTAACAGAAAGAAAACACAATTTCACCGGAAAAACTTATATTTAGGTTTAATCAGCTGTTCACCCGAGAAGTTCCTTCGTCCCGATTTTCAAATTTCACCCCGTCCTAGACTAAACGCCATCTTGTGACTTTTAGGTAATACAATTTACTTATATTTGGATTTTCTCAAACGGACACGGTGGAAGACGCGACAGCACAGTCAGCACAAGATTATGTTTGGCAGTTTCATTGACATTGTAGATCAGTGATTAGTAATAATAACGGTTCAAAGATCACAGAGAAAGTGTGAAACTTCTACATTAATTCATTCATATTTAATCTACTGTGTCAGAACGGTATAAAAAACGCAGTACACTTCTAAATTACAACACTTTATAAAAGAACATACGAGGCGTTGTTCCTTTAATGCTGCTGTACGTTATTGACATGGATGATACTCAATATTCTAAATAATTGGATATAATTTATTGTTTCTGTCAGTATAATACAAATATAAATTACATGAATATAATTTTGATTCTAAACCAATTCTGTTAATGTAGCTAAATGAGGAGAAATCGTGCGTGATGTATTGCTACTCTCCTTACGGTAATGTGGCGCAGATGTACCTACATACTTGAGGAACCGCTGAGGGAGAGGTTGCGAAATTCCCTCAATTCCATCCCGCGCACCTAAATCGGTATGGGGAGGTAATGATGGGGAAATCACTTCGCAAGTCACATTTTTAAACCTATGGTCTAGCTGGAAGTTAAAGTCTCTCAGATGAACGTCATCCTTCCCCTTCAAGATAATAGTAATTTAGCCAATATAACAAGTCATTACGCGCTAGGCTAAGAAATAACCTTCCTCAACCGGAGAGCAGAGTCGTGTATTGTAGACATCCAACAAGGAAAACTCAGTGCGCAGAAACCAGCGGGCGTCACGCGCAGATGACGAGTGCTCCCGTTCCCAGCATGCTCTCACGGCTACTGCAGGGGGGCAAGAGGGGTATAGCATGCGCGCCGCGAGGAGTTCGAGCTGAGTTTTGCTTCTAGGATACCTATATTAATCTACTGCATTGCCAGGTTTATCTCTGACAAGTCGGCATTCGAACCACTAATCCCGCGAAGTCATTGTTAATAATGCCACTCTTGAAGAATATTTAGTGAAAATATTTTATGAAATTTTTAAGGGGAGAAGATATTTTTTTAAAACGTTTTCCTATTTGGTGTAAAATATAATTTTTTATATATAGAGAGCTCATAGCTGTGGCAACTCACCCAAATAAAAATATTTTGAAAAAAAAAATTATTTGGGGCCCAAATTTGAAAAAAAAATATACCCAATGCAGGGTAGTACTAAAACCGTTATATCTAAACCGTTTTTAAAGATAGATTCAAACAATTTTTTGCAATGTATTTGCAAAAGCATCTTCTACAAACTGTCTGTAACAGAATTTTTATATTAGTCGCTAAGTTTGTAAAATAAGCAATTAAAATTTAATAACAATTTTGTGATTTCCTCTCTTGCAAACAAACGGGCGTATTTTTCAAATAAAATCAATTAACAAAATTCTGTTATAGAGAAAAGTTTCCTAATAGTCTAAAGAATTGCATTCTAAATTTCATGCCTGTACTGTATCTTTAATAGTTCAGAAATTATATCCATTTTTGTCTGTCAATGTAGCAAAAAAATGAAGTTGCTGGAAACCGATAAAAGCGGGAGTGTGATTTAAAAATCCATAGCGCAGGAAGTTTAAAAATAACGTCTCAACATCAGATAAGGCACAAATGCCCACAAAATGTTACGCAATGCATTCCACACAGATCACAGAGTGTTTTAAAGATTTTTTTTTTGAAAATTCACTTATTTTTCACCAAAAAATACCATCCTCTCCCCTTAAGTGAATGTTTCTGATTGAGGAAAAGTTAAATGGCGGATATAACTAGTATATCACGGCACTGAATCTCTAAGACAAAACAACACTGAACATGGGATGGATATTGAGCATACGCCCTTACTTAGATTGGATATGAACCCACGGTTCTTGTTTTGAAAAAGGTTTTAATCGCCCCTAACCGTTTGGAACACCGTGGCTTGCACACAGTGTTGATGTAAAGTCGATGGATTGTTTTGAGATACTAGATTGTCGCATCAGGGATGGATGACACAAGACAAAGAGGGTTGGTAACTGCACGTTACACCACTTTTTCTCCCCCCCCCCCGTGACATGATGTACGACTCCACTACTCCAGTCGGGCTGAGGGCTAAACAAAAGCAACGGCACTGCTTCAGAGCTGCCGTGTCCATCTTAATTAATGTCAAGCTCTGGAAATATAGGCACGGCGACTCCACTAACAGAATATTTACCACACCATCATCATTCGTCCACCAAGGGCATTTCATTAATTGTATAATCATCGGCAGCATCATTATCAACACCGAAAGACTCAGACTTTATGCTATTCCGTCCAAATTTTTAAACGACTACGCTCAATGTAGGACCGCAGTCTAGTCTAGTCTAGTATATACAGCAGCGGTGACCATAACTCGAACGGCAGTGATTACACGCGTGAGACAGTCTACGAAGTAAAGGGACGGGGGAGAGGTACTTGGCATGGAAACTATAATCAGTGGCGGTTCGTGCACAAACATTTAGTTCTTCATCAACCCGCTAATAAAAATCGCAAACTTTGCTGTATCAGTAATGTCACTACTGTCATCAAGAACCAATAATATATACAAGAAAAAAAAAATATATATATATACTTTCTTGCTTTCTTTAAAATAATCCTCATGAACACAATCAGAAGCCTCTTGAATTCTCTTCTTGATATTTAGTCGAGAAAGCGCAGTTTTTCAAAATTAATTAACAACTTTCATTGTACAAATTATTTGAGCCACCTTGATCATTACGCTTTTAAAAAACTCTCCCTCGTTGCAGGCTTAAGAGAACAAGCTATTTCGTTCGCCTCTAGACAGCTGGCTTCCTTACATTTTATTTATGTCATTTTTCTCTTCATGACGTTGATTTATGGTTGATTTCAGTTCTTAGAGTTTAATAGCTCGTTTCATTACTACACTAGCACGTAATATTCAGTCAGTTTATATTATTATTATTATTATTATTATTATTATTATTATTATTATTATTATTATTATTATTATTGAGTTATTAAAACAGTAAGCAGTAAATAAATGATAATAGTCATCAAAAGATTAAAATAGTACATTATGCAACGTGCCTATAATGATAGTAATTAAGAACGCGAGTATGGATGTTTATGAAACGAGCGCAAGAGAGTTTCATAATTTTCATACGAGCTTCTTAATTACCATTATAAGCGAGTTTCATACGACTTTTTATGCTCGACCATATTTCTAACTTGAAATTACCGGTATTCAGATGTATACATTTTATTTGTATCTGACAAGATCGAAAGTGACCTTGTTCTAGGTCGTGAATTGTGAGATGTGCGCAGACGCGAAAGTATTGATTTTTTCGTAGGAACAATAATGTCATTGACCTTGATGTATAATCCCGTTAAACATGATAATATTATAACCTTGATTATTGAATTCGACATTGAAACACGAGATGACAAATTGAATTTATTTGAATATTATTTACAATTAATGCTAATTATTATTTTACAATTAATGCTAATTATTATAGTAACAGAACATGACCTTCTGCGACAGTATTGGATTTCAGCCTCCGTGACTTTTCGCTAATTCTCTTTCGATTGCATATCCGAGAATAATCGATACTTGCGGTTTTATAACGGTACAAAGCTGACTTCTCATTGGCTGAAAACATGTAAGCTGAGTTATCATTGGCTGAATACCTGTACTTTAATGAGTAGGTGTACTTTAATGACATGCATTAGAGGACTCCTACCAGGTGTATAATTAATACATTTCGGCATGGTCGAGCATAAAATAAATTAAAATGGAGATATAGCGTAGTAATTATTTTATACTTGAAGGGAATATGTAGGCCTGTATATTCAGGCACGTATATAATAATTATGGTAACACTTGCTGATAAATAATAATAATAATAATAATAATAATAATAATAATAATAATAATCATACTAATAATAATAGTACTAATAATAATAATAATAATATTACTACTACTAATAATAATAGTACTAATAATAATATTACTAATAATAATAGTACTAATAATAATAATAATAATAATAATATTACTACTACTAATAATAATAGTACTAATAATAATATTACTAATAATAATAGTACTAATAATAATAATAATAATAATAATAATAATAGTACTAATAATAATAATAACAATAATAATAATAATAATAATAACACCTGTTATGCCTGTGTATTCAGCGTAATGCTCTGTAATGTCGTTTCTATATACTACTACTAATTGAATTGATTATTATTATTATTATTATTATTATTATTATTATTATTATCCGTTGAGCAAAGCGACATATGAAATTTTTTTCGACAGAACAGCGAATAAATTCCTCTTCCCATTCTGTACGAAACCTTCTGTTCATGCTAGAGACAGAGGGTTTATAGAGCGACATGGTACCGACACTGCATACCTTCAGTACGTGAGCGAGACAGAGAGCAATGTACAGGAAACTCCCCTTACTAGTACGAATGTCTTTGATTACACGATGTAATCACGGTACCCAGTTTGGTCACCGCTGATATACTGTCACGAAGCTCAATACGTAGTAAATATGCATCCATAGATAGTTGCTAACCACTAGGATCGCTACTATCGCCTGATCACAGACAATGCGAAATAGTACCTGCACAGTCTATTGTTCCTAGTACCCCCTAAAAGCTCAAGCTTCATGACTGTATATACTAGACTATGGTAGGACTCTGACGTGCAATCATTGTTGTGTAATGCCACCATGTTAGGTCATAAGATATAAAACTACATTTACACTATTGATTATTGTTAAAAATAATCGTTCGAAATATTATTGAATCAAATTAAGCTTATGTTAGATATACAAATTATTAGTTTTGGACATATTGTTCTGAAATTTTAAAGAGTTTACTGTGCTCATTTATTCAAAACATTCATACAGTATTTTAATTTCAAAACTTTCCAGCCTATATAACTTTTCTTTCAATTGAATTTAATTTAAACAAAAACACATCAATTAATGAAGGAGAAGTTTAAAACCATGTCAATTGCATTTTAGGTTTCATCCCCTCAACATGCACCTCCCTTTGTAATTCAACATTGCACAACTATATTTTGATACTTGATTTTTAAAAAGTATTCAATTATTATTTGTACACATTATTTAGGCCTATTTCTTCTCATATTTTTTTCTACCGTTTCTTGGGAAACTTATTGTTGTTGATTAGAGGTGAAGGGAATAGACCTACTAACAATATGTTGAATATTAAACAATATTATGATCGTCTCTTATAAACACATCCTTTAAAAATTTAAAGGGGATAGAAGAAAATAAAAGCCGAAGTATGTATTTACGTTAGGTTTGATACTATGGCTATGCTGTGTAGAGAGTTTCAAACTAGGCTGTATTACTGTCTAGCCAACAATACAGCACATTTTGAACATTTAATTTAAACACTTTAATTTATCAAATTTAGTAAATTACCCAAAATAAACTGTTTTGTGCGAGATCGTGCGTATTTGCTTGCTTTCCGCACACAACCAATAAGCGGTAAGTGTAAAATACCACATTCAGTATTCCCAACGTAACACGCATAACAATTTCCCTATTCTTACCGCTTAAGCGTCATATTCACTTTACTGCTTTAGGCTTTTAACATATTATTATTAAAGACGTTCAATATAGTAATAATTATAAATTGGAAACTTATCACTGCAATTTCACCTAAATTGCACTGTTAATTATTGCTTTTAAATATTTAAAAAAATTAAGTAAAATCTACAACACCACAAAAGTTACTGCATTTGTAATGCAAGTAACATCAGCATTCCCAGAAAAAGCGAAACGTAAAGAAGTGGCATCCCGTGAAAAAATCAACAAGATTCCAGACTCATCATTACTGGGGAAAAAAAGATGACGTAATCACGGCCCCGCATGGTATAGTAAACACAAAAAAACATTTTATAGGAACAATGTTGAAGATAGATATTTTGTTTTCCAAAGTTGCCGTCATTGAACAGAAACCAAGATGTCTCCATCTAATTAGAATTCCTCTTTCAGGTATGTAATAAACGATCTTCGCACAAAATAATGTACGATAACGAGCGAAATGTTTGTAAATCATGTTCTCGGAAATTAAAAAAGCTCAACAACGTTTCGCGTTTTCAATCTTTTCCTCGACCATGAAAACGTCAACATACCTCTCTTGTAACGCATATTAGTATTTCATCCTACAGTCAAATAATAATAATAACAATAATTCAGGTTGCCAGGCGAAAATAGAAAACAAAAGACGTAATTACAAATGAATGAGATGTAGTTTTAAAGTTTCCCCTCAATGTTTTCCAAAGTTGCCGTCATTGAACAGAAACCAAGATGTCTCCATCTAATTAGAAATTCCTCTTTCAGGTATGTAATAAACGATCTTCGCACAAAATAATGTACGATACACGAGCGGTATGTTTGTTTTCATGTTCTCGGAAATTAAAAAAGCTCAACAACGTTTCGCGTTTTCAATCTTTTCTCGACCATGAAAACGTCAACATACCTCTTTGTAACGCATATTAGTATTTCATCCTACAGTCAAATAACAATAACAATAATTCAGGTTGCCAGGCGAAAATAGAAAACAAAAGACGTAATTACAAATGAATGAGATGTAGTTTTAAAGTTTCCCCTCAATATCTAAATTGAAATGTTTAATGTTTTTTGTTCAAGACTGTCGACCTTATTGATGTTTTTATTAAATATCACTCGCTTCTGTCTGATTGTCAATTTATATTAAATGTGTATTTTTCTTTCTTTTTCTCTTTCTTCTTCTTTTTTTGTGTTGTGTTGAATTAAGTTATTCACTGTATTTAGTAAACTGTCCTTGTAAATGTTACGTTATATTATTGACTAAGACCACACCGTACACGAGCCTGGCTCTAACGGTAGTGGCTAGAAACATTTTTGTTTTATAAATTTAATTTGTACTCACTAGGTAGCTAGTTAAATAAATAAATAAAGTCAATAATTAAATAAATAAATAAATAAATAAATAAATAAATCGACTAAATTGAATAAATTGGTAAGTTTTGAAATGAAAGTCCGGTATGAAATGTATCTTAATAAATATTCTAATGTAATCAGTAAGCACATTTTTTCATAAATTTGTTTTATTTATTTTACTTATTTTCCCAAGTCGACTACTTATCTGTACAAAAATAAATAAATGCTACGAGTACATAATAGAAACTTGAATGTCACAATTAATTTAAATATGTTTGTGTATCGAGTGCCAATCCACTTCACTCGTATGATTCGGGTTCCGTATATTGCGGATAGATGACAGGACTGTGATCCATTTTCAAGTTGCACACCACTTAGGCGAGCCACGCTATGCATGTGTAGTATCTGAAGAGTTTGGTCGTGTAGGATGAGTGTATATGTAGGTGTTCGTCAAAGTGCAGTGTAGGGAATGAGTGAGGATTATGATGAAGATGAGGAAGGAAAAGGGGAAACCCGGTGCTGGTACAACCTGTCGAATAGCACCAAGGGGGTCGCCTTTCCTTTGCTTCATGTCTTTCAAATTGTTAAAAGATGAGCACTGTATGTTTTCAGTCGATATTAATTATGCCAGCCCTGTCAGATTCTTTATGTAGATGGAGAAACATCTGGCGGAGATTCCAGATATTAGATCTCTTTCGTGACATGCGCATTAAGAATTCGTTCCCACGAAATGTACTAATTGTCCCTACTGATTCTTCTTTATATTGTGATCGACCAGTTATGTATTCCCCATCGTCCGGACAGTCTTTTATAATAAATAAAGAAAGCAACAAAGAAAATAACGCCAAGTCTCACATGGAGTTCCTGCCACCGACCAAGTTCGAAGCCACCATAGCCCAGAACTATGATATCTACGATATAGCTCTCCTCCCCGGTTCATTTACAGTGGAGTACTATCCACATCCTGGCTAAAATATAACATGTAACAATTCGTTTATATAGTAACGTTAGAATATTGCGTACCATGCGCAAGAGGCAAAAATTGTACAAATGTTGAAAATTTTGTTTTATATAGAGTTTATTTCTTTCATACGGTTATGTAGCTTATATTTTTCTATATCAAATGAGATTGAATTAACTATGATCTAACCAATACTATTTGGTGGCAGAAACTGCACTGTCTGTCTGTGGTGTGGTGGTCAGCATTCTGGCTTCCAGATCAGGAGGTCCCATGTTCGATTCCCGGGCTCAGCTCTCGGTGAATTTTTTTTTGAAGAAGAAAAATTCCCTGGGTGTCTGGAGTCTGGAAATTTGTATGATTGTGAGTGTGCCGGGTTAATATATATATATTTTTTTATTTATTCAATACAGTGGCACTTGACTAGAGTCATTGGCCGTACAATGGCGATAGAAACTAAAATGAAAGAAAACGGAATAAAGTGAACAATGTGCAAGTGAAACTATGAAGGAGAGGATGTCAGCACTGCTGCATTCTTTCTCTGGCCTCCCAGTATCTATCCACAAAGCTGACAGATGAAAGTGCTGGACAAGTCTTCATGTGATTTGAGTCCATATTGTCTGAACATCCACAGAGCATGCAGTGGCGGCTGGATAATACACCCAGGCGGTGGAGGTGATTAGCCAGACAGTAATGACCTACTGCGGTGCAGAACGTCGCAACAGCTTCTCTTCTGGGCCATTCGGAGAGAGTGGCGTTTAGTGCGTCCTTCCAGTGTTTATCTTTAATTTGTTCCTCCAAACTCTTATGGAAAAATTGTCTCACTCCACTTCTTATATTTGTAGATGCTCTATGGAATTGCAGCATGTCAGAATATGAAAAGGGGATAGTTGTTCCTTTTTTGCCAGAAAGTCTGCTGCTTCATTCCCGGCAATACCGCAGTGAGAAGGTATCCATTGCAGATGTACAATTTTATTTAGTTTCTTGATGTCTTCTCTGCATTGTTGAATGTCATCATTAGCTGGTTGTAATAAGTAGACCTAGTTTCCAATTACAGATATCGCTGATTTTGAGTCACTGAGGAGGACAATGTTTGGAAATGGGAAGGACCTGCACAACAGTAGTTTCACAGCAGTACATATGGCTCTTACTTCTCCATCAATAGGTGTATGGTTGTTGCCTAGAGTGAGATAGGTAGAGAACAGTTGGCAATGAATTCCAGCTCCAGTAGGCCCGTGTTTTTGTATTTGGGAGCCGTCAGTGTACACATGCAGCCATTTGTCTCGTGGGTAGCAGATTTGTAATGTTTCTAAAGCAGAAACGCGGAGTACTTCACTACATTCGTCCTGTTAATTTCTATTGCAATAAGATCTAGTGCATAGTCAATATGATATAACGCAAGTGGGTTGGTTGGTAGTATCAATTGCTGGGGTTTCCAGGATAGATCCAGATTATGCCTTTCAGTGATTACTTTTTGCAGCAAACCCTCTTGGGTTTTTAATCTGCGGTTGGCGTGTGAGGAGCAAACCAGTGAGTTTTTCATGAAATTTTAACGCTACTGTTTTATTTCTGATTTGATGTCCATGTTATTGGTATGTAGCAATAGTGAGTTTCTTGGTGTTGATTTGACAGCACCAGTAATCAGTCTCATGGCTTGATTTTGGACACAGTCTAGCTTACTGATTGCCTGATCAGATGCAGTTATAAGGGCACCACAGCAATATATCATGATTGGTTTCACATATGTCTTACAAGTACAGTTTAGCGTAGATGTAGCACATCCCCATTTGGTTCCAGCAAGCCGCTTTAGTAAGGATAATCTCTCACGGGTTTTTGAAGCTATCTCGGAGCAATGATCTTTCCATGTGAGCTTATTATCAAGAGTGACGCCCAGATACTTGAATGTATGGACATTGTCCACTTGTATATTGTTGTAGATTATGGCTGTTGTTAGCTGATTGTGACAGAGAAAAAGTAAATTTAATATTAATTAACCAATAATCAAAAATATAAAATACATCAGGACTGTCGCTGGGCAGTAACCTGAACACACGTTTCAGCGTCACATTGTTGACAAGTAACTCCATCTGTTAGCAAAACCATAAGGCATCTAATAGATGCTATAAAGTAAAGGGTTGGCATGATATAATAAGGTACTTCATCATGCCAACCCTTTACTAAGAGACATAACATAAATTCAAACAAATACTTCCGTCTTTGACGGTCTTAGTAATCAATTTTCTTTAACAAAACCTATTTACATTTCAATTTATAAAATCATATTTTTGTAAAAGGCAAGGGTCCAAGGGACCTGGTACTTATAATAAAAACATCTTAAAAAATTATCAACAACGAAAAAAAAAATATGATAATGCGCATTCGCAAGACACAAGTGAACCAACATGCCATAAATAGACAGTGTTAGTAAGCAACAGTAACATGTACTTAAAACGTATTAGCAGATAACTTTGATAATAACGGCAACGGCCATATCATGTTGAAAATACCGGTTCTCGTCCGATTACCGAAGTCAAGCAACATTTGGCGTGGTCAGTACTTGGATGGGTGAACGCTTGGGAACTTCACTTGGCGTAATTTTTAATCCGAATCAAGTGACTGATGCAAGTAGAAATTGCATAAACACACACATACACGGACGCGCGTACACACACTTTCACCATAGCAGAACATAACAAATGGCAACAGTTAAGTTGTAGTGTTTACGGTTTCATCTATGGAATCGACGACGACGTAGTTTCCTGAGTTCGAGGGTGTAAAATTATAAGTAATGAGTACTAATTTGAACCCAGTGAAGTCATTATTTCCTGAGTTCGAGCACCGTAAATCTATAATATATTATTATAGGTTTAAAAATTGCTAGAAAATTATAAAAACTTGCTTACACAATGTACTTATTCCTTTAGATATCAGTCTGCAATTTGAATCTAGTGAGGGCAGAATTCCCTTAGATCGAATCCCGTAAATATAAAATTCTTTTTTATATGTACAAAAATTTGCTGGAGAATCTAGAATCTAGTATATATACATAATGCACTTCTTCCCATAAATAACAGACTGTAGTTTGAATACAGTAATGATATTAATTCCTGAGTTCGAGCCTTTTAAATGTATAATTCTTTATTTTAGTTATAAAAGAATTGTTGACAAAATCTAGAAACTTGTATATTGCATGCACCTCTTCGTTAAAAAAAAAAAAAAAAAAAAACAGTCTGTAAATTGAAATCAGTGGTGACATAATTTCCTGAGTTCGAGTCCGGTTAATGTATTTTTTTACTTACTTACAAATGGCTTTTAAGCAACCCGGAGGTTCATTGCCGCCCCCACACAAGCGCGCCATCATTCGTATCCTGAGCAAGATTAATTCACTCTCCAGCATCATATCCCACCTCCCTCAAATGCATTTTAATATTATCATCCCCTCTACGTTTCGGCTTCCCCAAAGGTCTTTTTTCCTCAGGATTTTCAAGTAATATTCTATATCCTATGTACGTATTTCTGGACTCACCCTTACGTGCTACATGCTGTGCCATCTCGAACGTCTGGATTTAATGTTCCTGATTACCTATGCTAAGTGACGAATACAGTGCGTGCAATTCTGCGTTGTGTAACTTTCTCCATTCCCCAGTAACTTCAAATCTCTTAGCCCCAAATAATTTCCTAAACACTTTATCCTCGAATAACGTTAACCTCTGTTTCTCTCTCAAGGTCAGTGTCCAAGTTTCACATCCATACAGAACAACCGGTAATATAACTATTTTATAAATTATAACTTTCAGCTTTTTTGATGGATGACAAAATCTTTTAATCCGAATAATAACAGGCATTTTCCATATTTATTCTGCGTTTAATTTCCTATCGAGTATAATAAATAGTAATTACTATTGCTCCGGGATACTTGAATTTTTTCACCTTTTTAAAGGATAAATACAATGTTCTGGCCACGAGACATAATCATTTGTTTTCTCAATGGATAGGCTTACAGGCGGGTTATTTTTTAAACAATTGATTGAAATAATGTTTGAGAGGCTTGAAATACGAGCGATCAAAAGATTGAAATAACCGAGTTGCTTAGTTTGGGAGGCAAATGAATGTGATTTATTATCCTCATTATAGCATTTTATGTTATCTAATTTTCCTGAAGGCTCACCCAAAATTAACAGAATCTTGCCAAGATTTTTCCTCATTGCAACATCCTATTGCCGAAACACTTTCACCTTCCTCGCTTGTACATCTTGTACTGCTGTCAAAAAAAAAAAAAGTGGCCGCACTCGTGTAGAGCGAATATTTCCACTTCGCGTCACGGCGATGTTACACGATGCATGTGTTTGTATAAGCAGTTCCGGTACTAGAGAATTATATCATATGTGTCTCGTAGACCACTGGTAGAGCGCTCGTTTAATGATTCGAAGGTTGTGAGTTCGAGCCTTGATAAAGTTTTCATTTTACTTTTAATCCTTCTTTAGCGATATAAATAATATTCAACTTATAATTTATATTCTGTTATCGTTCTTTAGCGTTATAAATAATATTCAAGTTACCATTTATATTCTGTTATCGTTCTTTATCTATATAATTAATATTCCAGTTATTTATATTTTCTTATCGTTCTTTTAATATTCGATTATAATTTTATATTCATTCGTTCTTTAGCGATATAAATAATATTCAAGTCGTCATTTGTATTCTGTTATCGTTCTTTAGCGATATAAATAATATTCAAGTTATCATTTGTAATTCTCTTATAGTTCTTTAGCGATATAAATAATCTTAATATTCAAATTATAATTTATATTCTGTTATCATTCTTTATCGATATAAATAATATTCAAGTTATCATTTGTATTCTGTTATCGTTCTTTAACGATATAAATAATATTCAAATTATCATTTTATCCTGTTATCTTTGTTTAACGATATAAATAATATTCACGTTATTTATAATCTATTATCGTTCTTTTGTGATATAAATAATATTGAAGTTATCATTTATATTCTGTTATCGTTCTAGTCTGCTATGTCGCCTGTTAGCCCGTTGGTAGCTCGTAGAATGAATCACCTCATTTTTCCAGCTACCTAAATGTCTTTATTGGGCATCCGTCCGTAGAACTTCCCCACGTGCTAAACGCCTACTACTCGTCATTTCGACGCGTATAATGGATTGGGAGGGATTAATTTCAAATAATAATAATAATAATAATAATAATAATAATAATGAATAATAATAATAATAATAATAATAATAATAATGTTTATTGCCAGAAAAATACAATACAAAGAAATTGTAACTTTACAACATTCTAGCACATTCCTAAAAGAGAGTGTTCTCGTGCTCAGAGTAGGATTCAATACATAATTAATGTAGATGCATAAATTACAACATAACAACATCGAAAAATTAATCATTACTCATAACAAATTGCTTACATACATTTTTAAATTTTAAACTGTTGGAGATAAATAAATTTGCGTATTTATTTATTAATTTGTTATAAATTCTAGGGCATATCTTAGTACTTTGGTTGAAAGGAGTGCTCGTTAAACACTTGGGTCCCAACAAACGTATTGTATTCATACTTTTGGTTTTGTTTGTGAGTATATGATCTGAAATATGTGTGATTTTTATATATCAAATGTAATAATGCATTGATATAAATTTGATGTATTTTCAAGACTTTAAATTCTAAAAACAATTTTTCGGTAGGATAATTAATGTTTAGAAATTTTGAAATCAGGCTCAACCCCACCACCAAAGCCCATATCTTAGTGTGAAATTGTGAGATGAAGGAGGAGTTGAAATGGATACTAATAAAGGTAAAGGTAACTCCTTCACATGCTATAAAGGCACTTCGGGGCATGGGGATAGAGCCCCATGCTTTCTTGATCTCGGCACTAGAATGAGGTGATGTGAAATGGATACCAATAATAAATAACTTCGTAAATGAATAATTTATATTTTACAGAAAGTGACGATTTTAGAAACAATATAATTACCTCTTGACAACTAATACATATTATTCTATCTATACTCTATGTCAGGGCTGGGCACATTACGTGATTCTGAGAAATGAGCGTTGTGTGCTTTAAAGAGCGGGTCTTGCGAGCGCTCTGACGTATGCATACTGTACGTCATTCAGTGTCGGTGCAGTGGTGATACTGCAGTATTATGGCGAACTTTGGAGACGGAGCTTCTGCTCATACACTAAAGCGTCCCGCTATTCCCAGTGGTTTTTAATGTATCATGGGACAAGGAGTTCTTTTTTGGTAGAGAGCAGTAGATTAGCAAAGTGTTTAATTTGGCATAAAACACTCCAACTTATTAAGAAGTTCAATATCCAACGACATTATTCTTTACAGCATGCTACTGAATATGACATATGTTGGTAATGAACGCCATAAATTAATACAACTTAAAGAAAATGTTTCTCAGGTACATAATATTAGACTATCTATTTGATATTTACATTGCATTGTAAATTATTATACATTTAGTAATATATAATTTTAAATTATACAAGCATTATGATATACTATAGTATGATATATCATAATATGTGTATAATTTAAAATTATATGTTACTTAAATGCACTATAATAACTTGTAATGCAATATAAATATCGAATAAATACTCTAATATAATGCACCTCAGAAACATTTTCTTTAAGTTGTATTAATTTATGGTCATATATATTATATATTAACAGTCCACACCTGTGGAGTAACGGTCAGCGCGTCTGGCTGCGAAACCAGGTGGCCCGGGTTCGATTCCCGGTCGGGACAAGTTTTCTGGTTGAGGTTTTTCCGGGGTTTTCCTCAACCCAATATGAGCAAATGCTGGGTAACTTTCGGTGCTCGACCCCGGACTCATTTCACCGGCATTATCACCTTCATCTCATTCAGACGCTAAATAACCTAAGATGTTGATAAAGCGTCGTAAAATAACCTAACTTACTATATATTAACATGATGACAGTAATGCACCTAGTGAATGGCTATGAGAATTAGCTACAAAATTCGCCACGAAATTGCAAAGGAATTGAAAACATTCAACGAAGGTGAATTCATCAAGCGATGTTTAATTATATTGGCAGATTAAATCTGCCCACAGCAAGTAGGGGAAGTGGAAGCCTGTCTCGTAAATCCGTGGTGAGGAGATTGCAGTATGTGCGTATAGGTTATGTAAATAAGTCTAATGATTTGTGTGTGTGCATAGAGCGAAGTTTATTCCAAAAAAAATAATAAGAGTGTTATAAATTCTATAATATACAATGGATATCCTTATAATCTATTATGTACTGACAGACTGAATGACTAGAACAACCGTGGCTCTTGTTACATTAATGCAGGGAAGGTAGCTGTAATGCGAGTCCGCCACTGCGTGAGCGTTCTGCTCTGGCTTGGAATTGAAGTGCCTTGCGGAGCGAGAGCAGCTCTGGCCGACTAAATGGAGCCGCTCTCTTGCCCGGCCTGCTCTATGTATATCAGAATGAACTATATGGGATTTAATGAAAGGGTTTTACTATGACGCTTTCCAGAAAAGTCGAATTATTTACGTGGCTATTTCCGTACTGAAAATACCCAAATATCTAAGGTACGTTTAGGAGAACCTGAAGACCAATACAATCCATCCTGGCACTTTCATCAATTGTTATTGTTTTTAAAGACAATTTTGAAAAAGCAGATTAGGTTCAGCCACACTGACTGGCAGGCGCAAACAAGCTCCGTCCTGATCAGCCCGACCTTCTGCCCAGCGACCAGCTAGTTTATGAGGGACCAGTTCCATAACAAGCCAGGCTCCGTCTTGTACACCCCGACTTTCTGCCCTCGACCAACTAGGTTACGAGTAACCAACTCGGTAACGAACCAGGCTTCGTCTTGTACGTACCCTATAGATTTCGACGCGTTGCTCTTAAGAAGGAATGCCAGAGGCCTGTGAATGATAACTAAGGAGCGGATTACTATGTAATTAAATATTCTTTTTGGGTGTGATAAAACACAATTAACAAAGTTAAAAATTCCGAACATGAAGTTTCACGCTTAAAACCCGAATTGTATTTCACATAAAAACACATATTTTCACAAAAAAAAGTAAATAGGCCTAAATATTTTCAGGAAATCTATTATAAACACATAAATCTTCGAGTTTTTACTTAAATAATTTTTTTACAAGAACTTTTAAATATTTTAAAACTGTATCAATTATATCACTCAGAAGTACGTTATCTTTTTAAGAATTCTTGGTTGCTTCGTGTTTCTAACCGCTGTGTGGTGTATCCGTGATCCATTTTTGTAATAGTATCGCCTCAAGGTCTGCGAACTGGTATGCAGCATATCAGTGTTATTATCTATATTAATAATAAATCTGTAGCCGAAATTTTTCTGGTAATTTTGGATTTTCCAAAAATAATTGGTCCTAACATATATAAAAAACTACCCTGAAACCGAAAATCGCTTTTTTGAAATTTTTGTTTGTATGTCTGTCTGTCTATCTGTCTGTATGTTTGTTACCTTTTCACGCGATAATGGCTGGACGGATTTCGATGAAAATTGGAATATAAATGAAGTTCGTTGTAACTTAGATTTTAGGCTATATGGCATTCAAAATACATTATTTAAAAGGGGGTTATAAGGGGGCCTGAATTAAATAAATCGAAATATCTCGCTTATTATTGATTTTTGTGAAAAATATTACATAACAAACGTTTCTTTAGAAATAATTTGCGATAAGTTTTATTCCTTGAAGAATTTTGATAGGACTGATATTTAATGAGATAAATGAGTTTTAAAATTAAAATAACTGCCATCTAAGGTCGTGTAATGAATTAAAACAAATAACTTCGTCTATAAGAGGCCTTGGACAGCAACAATCGAAAGCTATGAAAGATAGCCTACAGAGAATGTTTCTGTGTTTGTATGAAGTAATATCGGAAGCTAATATTATATAATATAATTTAAGTTATTTGAAGGGTTCAGAACCATAGTGGGCCAAGCGCCATTTACTGAATACGTAGAAAACAAGGGTTAAAATTAAGTTATTACCATAATTCAATGGAAACCTATAACAAGTAAAATAAAATATACACATTAAATCTAAATGATGTCAATCTTCATTAAACTATGGTTGCATGTAATAAAAATTAGGAACCATGTTAAAGGAATTGTCATTGCACCAATGAGTGTCTCTGGACCAAAATGATCGCATTTTAATTATTTGGATGCAATTTAAATTAAGTAACATATTAAACGATTTATCCTTCTATCAAACACGAATGTTCCCTGGATCAAATGTCCTATTTTAATTATGTAATTACTTTATATTTATTTCTAACGGGTGCAGCGGAGCGCACGGGTACGGCTAGTTAGAGAATAAATTAACATCTTGAGAGATCTTGCAACACATAATTAGGAATGTTCATTGTTGCTGAAGATGATTTAATTCCACGCCTTGTTTGAGAAACACAACAGATGAGAGCTCGGGTATGAAAATTATTTAATTTAAACAAATCTCTCGCCTCTCGCTCATGTCTATCAAGTAAGGCAATATATCTTCTTGTGATTCCCTGTTATCGGGCTTCGTCAATCGATATTCTTCAAGATATACTGAAAGATGGTTGTTTGAAAAAGATTTGGCTTTCCTATTAGCAAATCTAAGCTTTTTGTGTTACACCATAAAAACTCTAAACATCCAAAAGCATGTTGTCTGAAACAGGGAGATGCATGCCGTGAATATTAAACTAGACTCGCTACCAGGTTCATGTGTTTGTGACATTCCTCTCTTTAAATATGCACGTCTGACGTCCTGTGATATGGAAAAATTTTTTTACAGTATAAGTCGTCGTTCGGAGATAATCGGCATGCATTTGTGATGTAGAATTTGGAGATGACCTTTGTTGTTCACTGCAATTCTCGGCCAACTACTAGCACACAAGTGTGGTAGGTGAGTACCTAGTAACATTTTTTTTTTCAAGCTAAGTAAGGCATTTTTGTCATATAAAAAAATTTATTTTTATTTTTAGCAAATATTTTCGTACTTTTTAGCACATAAAAAATGAATATATTAAAATTTTTTAGCACATAAAAATCCGCTCCCTAATGATAACTAAGCTTCGGAAGCGGTTGCAAAATACGTAAGTTGCGCTGAGCTATACCCTACTAGCTTGTATAATGTTCGGTGCCTCGAGGGAAGAAGAGGTAGAGAGGAACGGTCTGCTACAGCCACAATTAGGTGAAACAAAGTGATATTATTGAAATATTTGTACATTTAAGTGCTATTTAATATGACCTTTTTCCATTTTATTTTCATGTACCATCATATCGCACAAATACCCGCAGAATTATTTCTAACTATGCGATCTGCTTGAAAAGTGATCCTATGTGTTCAGTATTTGGATTTTCACAGTTTCTTGCGCTTTTACATTGTCCCGGAATAAAATATTTCTATTCTGCTTTTATATATATACTAGTGGCTTGTGCAGCAATTGCTGCAAACTAAGTTCATTAGATCTTCAACTAAAACTGTTTCAGATTTATTTTCAACGAAGACCACCAGACATTTTGAAAGTTATATGCTTCCACAATAATGAAACATAGCCTACTATCTCTGAATGTTTTTATGCCAAATACTTCTTGAACCTATCCACCTTCAGTGTTTGAGTTTCAATTCGAAAACGCAAGTAACAATGTCAGGACGATCAGTTGATTTTTCATGTGTGAGTAAAGTGACAGCTATTTCAGGTCATTGTGGATTGTAGGTGAAAGTTAAAAGAAAGTCACGTTTACTATGCTTTCGAACAACAGACATAGCATCTTGGTATAGCTGTTGGATGTAGAGCTTGAAATGTAGAGGGTAAAATCATTTTATCTTGCTAAGAGATCTTGCTGAAATGATCGGGAGACTAAAAAATTTTGTAGGCCTCTTATATTATCAGTAAATAATACCTTTTGGTCTTTCCTTAGGAACTGTAATTTTTGCAGTCTCTCGAGCCTATACTGAAGAGAATGACGCATATGAATATCTACACCACACCGCCATTATGTATGTGAAAAAGACCCAACCCCACTTGATAAATAACTATAAAAAATATTTGATTTTTAATAATAATATTATTATCGTACGTCAGTTTTGTAGTTATACTGTATGTATGTATATATGTGTGTATATATATATATATATATATGATGCAATTTGCTATTATTGTTCCCTCCCTTTATAGAAAAGCATTCCTTACCGAAATCCTTAATTATACTGGTCTTGGAATTGTTCACATTCTTTATCAGCGAATGTATTCTCCAGCTATGTCGATATCTATTAAATGTAGACTACATTATGTAGGCTATTTCATTTACAGAGAGCGGTAAAATGTATCCGTTTGATATATAAAGTGACGTTTCTTCAGTGTTCCTTTCCACTACATCTACGTTACGTCTTCTGTTCGCCATCCTTTATTGTTTGAACTGTCTGAACCTCCCCTACACCAGGTGCGTTAAGTCATGCTATGTCCGTGTCGCTGTTAACCAACGAGTTAGATACTATAGAGAGGACAAAGAGCTCAGAAAGTTGAAGACAATTGAACATTGGTCCGTCATGTTTCGTTAGTCAAAACAAAGGGGCGTGGCTCGGATGTTGTAGGAAATAACTATGATGAAGTTAGTATTATTGTGAAATGAGCTACATATTAAGACTATGTTAATAAGTAAAAGTAAAATACACACAAAACTTTACGTTTTATAACAGCTGTAGGCCTATGTTTTATTAGTTTCACTAAATATAGCCCAGATATTAAATGACAAGCTATACTCGATGCAACCAAAGCAAAGCACCTAAAGACGGATGAATTTAATCGGCAGAAGAAAAATAAATAATTTTTGACTTCGTCACAAATTTAATTACCTTACAGCTAATCTAACCTAATATGAAATTATGTAATTCAGTGCTCGCCAGGTGATTTCAAGAGAGACGACGTATGTAACTAATAGGAGTAAAATATAGGAAAGGTTAGTGGCGAAAATTAAAAAAAAATATCCAGTACGGTAATTAAGTTATTGAGAAAAATTCATTTGAAATTGGAATTAACACAGAGAACTTTTTGAAAACTGCAATTATTAAAACTACAAATAACCTCTTAGCATGCAACATAATAATTAAAGAATGACACTAATAGAAAGTTACTCGTGATCATAACTCACCACATTTATTGAAACGATAAGATACTTACGATTAACATTGTTATCAGAAACAACAGGAGCCACTGCTAGGTACACTTCTTTTCGCGTGATGGAGACATCATGTAGTCTAATATAATTTGAAACAAATATTGTCGCGTGATGGAGACATTGTGTAGTCTAATATAATTTGAAACAAACATTGATCTCACACGTGTCTCGCAACTAGGCAGAGGCTTTTGCAGAATAAAACTGTTCTTACTTTATTTTGAACAATAATGACAAATTGTGTGTGATGCAAGTGCAAACTTTCCTCTTTGTTAACAAAAAGAGCCCTACGCATTAATAAAAGAAAATTGGAGTAGGCCCTATAAACACAATAAATACTAAACTCTTGATGGTACAAACTTATTAATACAGATATTTCGCTTATCCTCAGTCCGTCTTATCTTATAATTCTCTGCGGCAATGGTACCTGTATTGAGAGGGTTTAATTATCCAGCAACGAATATTATGATTTACGGTACATTTCATTTAAATCCGAGGAATGGGACATTTTTGGAAATTTCAAAGTCTTAATTATTACTTTTTCATTTATAAATCAGCTTTTTACAAAACCTATAGCGAAATGTTTAAATTAAATATTGATATATTTGAAAAATATAATACATGTACCAACTCGTTGCAGTGTACCTTTGATAAGCACTCCTTGCGGAGCCGGCGGTACTATAGACCGCCATGTTTTTTAGGGAACGATCCATAGTACTGTTGGCCTTCGCAGGGAGCGCTTATGAGAGGTCTTTAGCCTCTCTATAGTATCTAACTCGTTGCTGTTAACATTGATCTCAGTGATGTGCAACCGCTACCGATGCGTAATGACAATCAAGGTATCCGACGCTGGATTTTATTTAATATTTATTACCAGACAAAGTATCCAGATGTCTTTTCCTCTAGAGATTTCACAGCAGCACCCAGAGAACTGAGAATCGAGCATAAAGACTGCCCTGCCCCCAG
>JAJSOF020000040.1:42462524-42486641 GCA_025594305.2 Periplaneta americana
ATATTGAGGGAAACTTTAAAACTACATCTCATTCATTTGTAATTACGTCTTTTGTTTTCTATTTTCGCCTGGCAACCTGAATTATTGTTATTATTATTATTTGACTGTAGGATGAAATACTAATATCGTTACAAGAGAGTATGTTGACGTTTTCATGGTCGAGAAAGATTGAAAACGCGAAACGTTGTTGAGCTTTTTAATTTCCGAGAACATGAAACAAACATACCGCTCGTGTATCGTACATTATTTTGTGCGAAGATCGTTTATTACATACCTGAAAGAGGAATTTCTAATTAGATGGAGACATCTTGGTTTCTGTTCAATGACGGCAACTTTGGAAAACATTGAGGGAAACTTTAAAACTACATCTCATTCATTTGTAATTACGTCTTTTGTTTTCTATTTTCGCCTGGCAACCTGAATTATTGTTATTATTATTTGACTGTAGGATGAAATAGTAATATGCGTTACAAGAGCGGTATGTTGACGTTTTCATGTTCCAGGAAAAGATTGAAAACGCGAAACGTTGTTGAGCTTTTTTAATTTCCGAGAACATGAAAACAAACATACCGCTCGTGTATCGTACATTATTTTGTGCGAAGATCGTTTATTACATACCTGAAAGAGGAATTTCTAATTAGATGGAGACATCTTGGTTTCTGTTCAATGACGGCAACTTTGGAAAACAAATATATCTATCTTCAACATTGTTCCTATAAAATGTTTTTGTGTTTACTATACTGCGGCAGGCCGTGATATACGTCTATCTTTTTTTCCCCCCAGTATATGATGAGTCTGGAATCTTGTTGATTTTTTCACGGCTTCTTTAATGTTACTTGCATTACAAATGCAGTAACTTTTGTGGTGTTGTAGATTTTACTTAATTTTTTTAAATATTTAAAAGCAATAATTAACAGTGCAATTTAGGTGAAATTGCAGTGATAAGTTTCAATTTATAATTATTACTATATTGAACGTCTTTAATAATAATATGTTAAAAGCCTAAATTAAATTTAATTGAAAGAAAACTCCAGAGAATAGAAAGTTTGAATAAATATTGCAGAATGTTTTGAATAAATGAGCAAAGAACTCTTTTTGAAATTTCAGAACATGTCCAAAACTAATTTGTATATCAACATAAATTAATTTAATATTTGAACGAAATTTACTAAAATTGATAAATGTAGTTTTGTATCTAATGAAAATGGTGTATTGTTGGCTAGAAGTAATACGCGGATTAGTTTGAAAGTCCTACACAGCATAGCACATAGTATCAAACCTAACGTAAATACATACTTCGGCTTTTTATTTTCTTCTATCCCCTTTAAATTTTTAAAGGCTGTGTTTTATAACAGACGACCACATATTATATAATATTCAACATATAATGCTTTGTAGGTCTATTCCCTTCACCTCTAATCTACAGCAATAATCCAGTTTGCCAAGAAACGGTAGAAAAAAATATGAGAATAAATAGGCCTAAATAACTTATGTCAAATAATAATTGAATACTTTTTTAAAAATTAAGTATCAAAATATAGTTGTGCAATGTTGAATTACAAAGGAGGAGTGAATGTTGAGGGGATGAAACCTAAAATGCAATGGTGGCTGTTCTTTAAATTGCTGTCTAATATCATTAATTGATGAGTTTTGTTTAAATTAAATTTAATTGAAAGAAAAAATAGGCTGGAAAGTTTTGAAATTAAAATACTGTTTGAATGTTACCAATAAAATTAGCAAGTAAACCCTTTAAATTGATTAACTCTGATAACAATAGTCTGCAAAACTAATGAGGATGTAATCTAATGAGAGGATAATAATAATAATAATAATATTCTAATAAATATTCTCAATAATCAATAGTAAAATAATAATAATAATTATGAGTTTTATCTACTGGGTCATTCCATGAATGTTGTTCTTTAGTGACGGGAAGTAGTAAATGATATGCTGGTAATGTTAATATCATGTTTAAAATATCAACTTTGTGTGTATATGTTGTAGCAGTGCAGATCAGGCGATAGTAGCGATCCTAGTGTTAGCAACTATCTATGGATGCATATTTACTACGTATTAGCTTCGTGACAGTATATCAGCGGTGACCAAACTGGGTACCGTGATTACATCGTGTAATCAAAGACATTCACACTAGTAAGGGAGTTTCCTGTACATTGCTCTCTGTCTCGCTCACGTACTGAAGGTATGCAGTGTCGGTACCATGTCGCTCTATACACCCTCTGTCTCTAGCAGGATCAGAAGGTTTCGTACAGAATGGGAAGAGGAATTTATTCGCTGTTCTGTCGGAAAAATTTCATATGTCGGTTTGCTCAACGGTTCAATTAGTAGTAGTATATAGAAACGACATTACAGAGCATTACCTGAATACACAGGCATAACAGGTGTTATTATTATTATTATTATTAGTTATTATTATTATTAGTACTATTATTATTATTATTATTATTATTATTATTAGTACTATTATTATTAGTATATTATTATTAGTACTATAAGGTTTTCGAATTCAATCTTGATTTAATTCTTCTGCAGACTTTTCGCACGAGTGAAACCGGGTAACTTTTCAGGTCCATAAGCTTGCATGACTTCTTGTAGAATTAAAATGCCTTTGGTTATTGTGATGGCCAATGTATCCAAAGTCTTTTTCTGCTATATACAAGAAATGCGGCCTTTCCGTCCGTAAGATCAATAATATTTATCTGTCCACCAGTATTGAATCGTCGTCTATTATCCATACCATCCGCCAGAGTTGGTAAACACACTGTGCACAGAACACCGCTACAGCGAGCTAACTGACTGTCGTTTCAGTCATTACGGTAGAAATGCCGAAATGTATTAATTATACACCTGGAGAGTCTTTACATCCATGTCTAGCATATAGTCATGAAGTTTGAGTTTCAGGTCTTTCAGCCAATGATAACTCAGGTACAACTGTTCATCCATTGAGAAGTCAGCTTTGTACCGTTATAAAACCGCAAGTATCGATTATTCTCGGATATGCAATCGAAAGAGAATTAGCGAAAAATCACGAGGCTGGAAACCAATACTGTGTAAGAGAGGTTATGTTCTGTACTATAATCAATTAGCATTATAAATAAGGGGAATTAGCATTAATTGTAAATAATATTCAAATAAATTCAATTTGTCATCTCGTTTTTCAATGTCGAATTAATAATCAACCGTTGTAATATTATAATAACAGTTTAACGGGATTTTACATCAAGGGAAGAGAATTTATTGTTCTGACGGAAAAAATCAATCACTTTGCTCAACGGTCTGCGCACATCTCACAATTCACGACCTGAATAAGAACAAGGTCACAACAGATTTTGTTAGATTACAAATTAAAATGTATACATCTGAATACTAATTAATTTACTAGTTAGAAATATGGTCGAGCTATAATACTACTATGAAATTACGTTTATATTGATATTTATCACAAGTGTTATGAAATTATTGCGAACTCTTGCGCCCGTTTCATAAAACATCCATATTCCCTTATAAAGACCATATAGGCTACGTTGCATTTTAATTTATCTTTTAATCTTTTATGACTATTATCAGTTATTTACTGGTTATTATTTTAATAACTCAATTAATAATAATAATAATAATAATAAATAATAATAATATAATAATAATAATATAGAGAAACTGGTTGAATATTACGTACGAGTGTAGTAATGAAACGAGCTATTAAACTCCAAGAACTGAAATCAACCATAAATCAACGTCATGAAGAGAAAATGACATGAATAAAATGTAAGGAAGCCAGCTGTCTAGAGGCGAACGAAAACAGCTTGTTCTCTTAAGCCTGCAACGAGGAGAGTTTTTAAAGCGTAATGACTGGGTGAATAAAGAATTGTACAATGAAAGTTGTTAATTAATTTTGAAAACTGCGCTTCTGACCAAATATCAAGAAGAGATTTCAAGAGGTTTCTGATTGTGTTCATGAGGAATATTTTAAGGAAAGCAAGAAAGTATATATATATTTTTTTTCTTGTATATAATACTGGTTCTGATGACAGTAGTGACATTATTGATACAGCAAAGTTTGCGATTTTTATTAGCGGGGTTGATGAAGAACTCAATGTTTGTGCACGAACCACCACTGGTTGTAGTTTCCATGCCAAGTACCTCTCCCCGTCCTTTACTCATAGACTGTCTCATGCGTGTAATCACTGTCGTTCGAGTTATGGTCACCGCTGCTGTATATATACTAGACTAGACTGCGGTCCTACATTGAGCGTAGTAGTTGGTGTAATTTGACGGAATAGCATAAAGTCCGAGACTGGTGGTGATAATGATGCTGCCGGATGATTATACAATTAATGAATGCCCTTGGTGGACGAATGATGATGATGTGGTAAATATTCTGTTAGTGGAGTCGCTGTGCCTATATTTCAGAGCTTGACATTAATTAAGATGGACCTGGCAGCTCTGAAGAAAGTGCTGTTGTTTTTGTTTCAGCCCTCAGCCCAACTGAGTAGTAGAGTCCACATCATGTCACGGGGAGAGAAAGTGGGTGTGAACGTGCAGTTACCAACCCTCTTGTCTGTGTCATCCATCCCTGATGCGACAATCTAGTATCTCAAACAATCCATCGACTTCACATCAACAATGTGTGCAAGCCACGTAGTTCCAAAACGGTTAGGGGCGATTAAAACCTTTTTCAAAACAAGAACCATCGGTTCATATCCAATCTAAGGTATGGGCGTATGCTCAATATCCATCCCAAGTTCAGTGTTGTTTGTCTTTGAGATTCAGCGTGATAAACTAATTATATCCGCCATTTAACTTTTCCTCAATCAGAAACATTCACTTAAGGGGAGAGGATGGTATTTTTGATAAAAAATAAGTGAATTTTCAAAAAAAAAAATCTTTAAAACACTCTGTGATATGTGTGAATGTATTGGTGTAACATTTTGTGGCATTTGTGTTTTATCTGATGTTGAGACGTTATTTTAAACTTCCTGCGCTTATGGATTTTAAATCACACGCCTGCTTTTATCGGTTTATAGCAACTTCATTTTTTTTTGACATTGAACAGACAAAAATGGATATAATTTCTGAACTATCAAAGATACAGTAGAGGCATGAAATTTAGAATACAATTTTTAGACTATTAGGAAACTTTTCTTATAACAGAATTTGTTAATTGATTTTATTTAAAATACGCCTGCTTGTCGGTAAGAAAGGAAATCAAAAATTGTTATTAAATTTTAATTGCTTATTTTACAAACGTAGCGACTAAATAACATCAAAATTCTGTTACAGACAGTTTGTAGAACATGCTTTTGCAAATACATTGCAAAAATTGTTTGAATCTATCTCTAAAAACGGTAGTTGAGATATACGGTTTTAGTATCACCCTGCATTGGTATATTTTTATTTTTCAAATTTGGGCCCCAAATAATTTTTTTCATAATATTTTTATTTGGGTGAGTTGACACAGCTATGAGCTCTCTATATAAAAAATTATATTTATACCAAATAGGAAAACGTTTTAAAATATCTTCTCCCTTAAAAAATTTCATAAAATATTTTTCTAAATATTCAAGAGTGGCATTATTAACAATGACTTCGCGGGATTAGTGATTCGAATGCCGACTTGTCAGAGATAAACCTGGCAATGCAGTAGATTAATATAGGTATCCTAGAAGCAAAACTCAGCTCGAACTCCTCGCGGCGCACATGCTATACCCTCTTGCCCCCTGCAGTAGCCGTGAGAGCATGCTGGGAACGGAGCACACGTCATCTGCGCGTGACGCCCGCTGGTTTCTTCGCACTGAGTTTTCCTTGTTGGATGTCTACAATACACGACTCTGCTCTCCGGTTGAGGAAGGTTATTTCTTAGCCTAGCGCGTAATGACTTGTTATATTGGCTAAATTACTATTATCTTGAATGGGAAGGATGACGTTCATCTGAGAGACTTTAACTTCCAGCTAGACCAGGTTTAAAAATGTGACTTGCGAAGTGATTTGCCTCATTACCCTTCTTTCACCATACCGATTTAGGTGTGGGACGGAATTGAGGGAATTTCTGCAAACTCTCTCCCTCAGCGATTCTTTCAAGTACGTGGCATCTGCGTCACATTGCCGTAAGGAGAGTAATACGTCATGCAATGATTTCTCCTCATTTAGCTACATTAACCAGAATTGGTTTAGAATCAAAATTATATTCATGTAATTTATATTTGTATTATACTGACAGATTAATAAATTATATCCAATTATTTCGAATATTGAGTATCATCCGTGTCAATAACGTACAGCAGCAGCATTAAAGGGAACAACGCCTCATATGTTCTTTTATAAAGTATTTGTAATTTAGAAGTGTACTGCGTTTTTATACCGTTCTGACACAGTAGAATAAATATGAATGATTTAATGTAGAAGTTTCACACTTTCTCTGTGATCTTTGAACCGTTATTATTACTAATCACTGATCTACAATGTCAATGAAACTGCCAAACATAATCTTGTGCTGACTGTGCTGTCACGTCTTCCACCGTGTCCGTTTGACAAAATCCAAATATAAGTAAATTGTATTTACCTAAAAGTCACAAGATGGCGTTTAGTCTAGGACAGGGTGAAATTTGAAAATCGGGACGAAGGAACTTCTCGGGTGAACAGCTGATTAAACCTAAATATAAGTTTTTCCGGTGAAATTGTGTTTTCTTTCTGTTAACGGCTCTGACGAACTTATATTTTACGGCCATCGTAATTTCGGTCGAGTGGCCAAAATTTGTATAAGCACTCCTTTTGACATTATTAATATGGTGGAAGAAAAAAATTAACTTTTTTATCTGCCCCTATCAGAATGTTTCCTTGTCAGCAGGTATTCTGCCGTCGTACAAAATGCTACTTGATCCAGGTCAGGGAGTCCGTACAAATAGGTAATATTTGCTTAAGATTACTCATCTTTTATGTTGCTGTTGCTTACTAATACTATCTACTTATGGGATGGTGGGTCACTTAGGTTTTTCTCGTTTTTGGTAACTCTATAGCACCTACTAGATGCTTTATGGTTGTGCTGACAGATGGAGTTATTTGTCAACAATGTGACGCTGAAACGTGTATTCAGGGTACTGCCCAGCGACAGTCATGATGTATTTTATATTTTTATGATTGGTTAATTACTATTAACCTGGCACACTAACAATCACACTCACATTCACACAAATTTCCAGACTCTAGACACCTAGGTAATTTTTTTTTCTTAAAGAAAAATTCACCGATAGCCGAGCCGGGAATCGAACTGGGGACCTCTAGATCTGTAAGCCAGCACGCTCACCAACAGACCACGCAGGCATTGGTTCACTTAGGTGTCTTGCGAAAAGCCACCAAATTTTATGGGTTAGATCAAGTTAAAATAAATCTCATTTAATATAGAAAAATATATGCTACGTAACCGTATCAAAGAAATATATTGTATATATTATAGAAAAAAATTTACAACATTTGTATAATTTTTACCTCTTGCGCATAGTCCGGATATCTTAACTTTACTATATAAAAGATTTTTTATAAATGCAATTTTCCGCCGGCAAAATTTATGTGTTACTTTATAGTTAAATCGATCTTATTTGATATAGAAAAATATGAGCTACGTAACCGTATAAAAGAAATATACTGTATATATAATACATAATTTGTAACATTTGTGGAATTTTTACCTCTTGCGCATGGTACGCAATATCCTAATGTTACTATATAAACGAATTGTTACATGTTATATTTTAGCCAGGCTGGATAGTACTCCACTGTAAATGAACCGGGAAAGAGAGCTATATCGTAGATATCATAGTTCTTGGCTATGGTTTCGAACTTGGTCAGTGGTTAGAATTCCACTGTAAACGGACCGGGGAGGAGAGCTATATAGTCTGGGCTATGGTGGCTTGAACTTGGTCGGTGGCAGGAACTCCATGTGAGACTTGGCGTTATTTTCTTCCTTGTTTTCTTTATATATGATAAAAGACTGTCCGGACGATGGCGAATACATAACTGGTAGAGGTAATTGTGAATAACAGGCACGGCATTTCGGGGTGAGAGACATAGGCCAGTTTTACACCAATCCTAAACATATTTAATATAACTTGTTGCTTGTGGGGCTATCCCCAAACCCTGACCGTCAACCCTAAGAGCGCCGGTATACCCGTTAGTCAAGGCCTTCTGACAAATTAAAGGAATTGACAATACATATCTCAGTCGTGACAACATAATAAAAATATCCTATCAATTGAATAATCGATCTTGCTACGAACAACATAATTATATTATATTATTACCCATTTCAATGAGTACTGACGACCACTGCAATATACGACAATTTGGTCCAGGGAGCATTCTCTTTTTGGCACAAGGATGATTTATGTAACATGTTTCTAAATTAGTCTTTTTAAATACCGGCACATTCTTTAATATAATTTGGTCCAGGGAGCATTCTCTTTTGGCACAAGGATGATTTATCTAACATGTTTCTTAATTATTAGTCTTTTAAATACGGCACATTCTTTAATATAATTTGGTTCTCTTTTGACACAAGGATGATTTATGTAACATGTTTCTACAAATTATTAGTCTTTTAAATATCGGTATATTCTTTAATAAATCACTGAAAAGCATGTGGAGTGAGTATACCTTATTTTATTTCAGCGAGTGCAGTTCGGTGTTCAAAATAAGTCACCGGAACTACAGTCCTTGAAATAAAATAAGGTATACGAATTTATTCTTATTTTTAATTTTTTGTATCATTTTTACGTAAATAACGACAAATAAAAAGGGATTATTAGCAAGTACATACACTGCGTTTGTCAAATGCGCATCACCATGCTTTTCAAAGGCAGTTTTCAGTGCCCGACACCCCGCTTTTTTCATCATGTACCGAACATCGGATCAACATCGGGGCTTGCAGCCCCGATACACCGCTTTTACATCATGTGCTACACGTCGGATCATCATCGGGGCTTGCATCGATGCCCCGCTTTACATCATGTGCTACACGTCGGATCATCATCCGGGGCTTGCAGCCCTGATACCCCGCTTGCTACGTACAACATAATTATATTATATTATTACCCATTTCAGCGAATACTGACGACCACTGCAAAATACGATAATTTGGTCCAAGGGCATTGTCTTTCGGTACGAGGATGATTTATGTAACATGTTTCTAAATGCTACGTACAACAGAATTATATTATATTATTACCCATTTCAGCGAGTACTGACGGCCACTCCAAAATACGACAATTTGGTCCAGGGAGCATTCTATTTTGGCACAAGGATGATCTTTGTACAACATGTTTCTAAATTATTAAATCTCTTTTAAACACCGGTTCATTCTTAATAAATCACTGGAAAACAAATGTGAATGTATAGGATGGAGTGAGTACGAAATTATTATTATTTTTTTTTTGGCGCATCATTTTACGTAAATAACGACAAATAAAAACTAACATGCCACATAACATTATTTAAGGTAATACAGGAAACAAGCATGAATAATATTCACCATTCTTAATGATCTTGGGATAGAAAAAAAACGTATAGAATAGAAATTGCATACAAATGTGCGTGTAATAAACAATAAGCAAACCATCTTCGATTAATCATTTCAAAACAACGTGAATATAGGGGTGGATTGTGTAGGGAAATAATTTTTTATATATTGCGCCCAATGTGCATCATTGTTAACTTTATGGAAACAAATTAAAATTAACATGGCATATAAACACTATTTGAAGAAAGATAGGAGATATTAAAGTAATATTCAGCATTCTTAATGATCTTCGGATGGAAAATAAACAATGAAATATTTATAAAATAGAAATTACATACAGGTGATTTTAAACCCCACTAACTAGCATGTAAGAAAACAGTAAGTAGAATCATATTATTAGATTAATAAGCTTAAATTACTCCAGGTTAGTGTAGTGGCATATAACTCAACGATGTGTCCCAGCAAATTACTTAATTTAAAAACAAAAATCGTTAGAAGATTGAATTTGTATTTTTCTCTGAAACTTTCCAAATAATTGTAGGTAGTCTTTTACATTAGAATGCCGAAAATTGTTGTATAGCGCAACATTGGCAGTGATAAAAGTGTAAGAAATATTCGCTCAGTGGCATTTCATACTGCTTCAGCAATAACATGTTTAGCAAGACTTCTGACGTTGCAGATCCAAACAATTATAAAATACGATAATTTGGTCAAGGAGCATCCGTTTTTTTGGTGCAAAGATAATTCGTTTGGCGTGTTTCATAATTGAAATTATGAAATGGCGTTCCTGTGCTTCACATTTAATTAATGTTTCAATAATTTTTTCCGGTGAAATTGTGTTTTCTTTCTGTTAACGGCCTCTGACGAACTTACTTTTTACGGCCTCGTAATTTTTCGGTGAGTGGCCAAAATTTGTATACGCACATCTTATGACATTATTAACATGGTGGAAGAAAACATTTAACTTTTTATCTGCCCCCTCAGAATGTATCCTTGTCAGCAGGTAGGCTCTGCCGTCGGGCCAAAATGCTACATGATCCAGGTCAGGGAGTCGTACAAAGTATTTGGTTAAGATTACTCATCTTTCATGTTGCTAAGGTTACTAATACCATCTATTTATGGCATGGTGGGTCATTTAGGGTTTTTTCTCGTTTTGCAACTCTTATAGGCACCGTGCATGGGTCTGGAAATCGTACCGTTGGCGCTGCGCAGTGTCTCAATTTCTAATTAACTACAGGATCAAATGCGCCCACAGTCATGTGTGATACTTACATGCCACTGATAAAAAGCTGTTGTAATATATTGTAACAATGGGTCTATTCATTCAGAGTGTTCTCTCATTGCAAAATCCCAGCAATCTCCAGTCTTTTAATCTTACATTTAGTTATTTAATAGACTCATGGAAAGTTCAGTACTTAAGAAGGGGTGTAAAACAATTGCAGAGTTCCTGTAATATCAGTGTATTTTGGATATTTAAACTGATTTGTGACCATTGAATGAGGGAGAACAGTCGTATTGGCTTAAACATTGATATACTTATATATTTTTTGCCTAGTTGGTTATTTAACGACGCTGCATCAACTACTAGGTTATTTAGCGTCGATGATTGGTGATAGCGAGATGAGGCCGAGGATTCGCATTATGGTTGGAGAAAATCTCGGAAAAACTAACCAGGTAATCAGCCCAAGCGGAATCGAACCCGCGCCCGAACGCAACTTCAGACCGGCAGGCAAGCGCCTTATCCGACTGAGCCACGCCGGTAGCGATGTACTTTTATTTGATGTCATAATTTATATGTGTATAATGTCGCTATAAATTTCGAATTTTAATGTGATTTAATTATAAAAGTAGTCTTAATTACACTTCCTGAATAATGGGCGACTGCAAATTCGCTATAACACAACACATATGAACAATATCAACAACATACTACCTCTGATTGAGGTTCTGAGTGACATATTATACATCTATTATCAGGCAGTACATCTCACTTGACGATATGTATCAGAGGAAGAACAATATTGTTTGTATACATCTGAAGTCTAACTAGTGTAATATGTAACTAGTCGGCGATGTATGCATTGGGGGGGGGAGGAACTGGCCACCCTACCCCATGATATTCTGGTCTAGTTGCCTCATAAGTGGTGCCTTGTTGGTATCACTTGTGAGGTTCAGACTTGTCTTCGGATAGTTGACTGAACAACAAAAACAACAACATAGGAATTAGTTCAATTAATAGTTTATGTAAAATGTTATATATATATTAATTCGCTAAATGCATCTTTCACCATGAATTCCAACACTGACAACGCTGTAAGTAGTTTCGACTTCTTCAGCTGTTAATTTGCCATCATGCAGATACGGTGGCGCAACAACAATGATCCCTTTATCGGAGAGGTTTGTTTTTATTCCGGGAAAACCTGACTTCATGACCGCCTTCTAATAGAGAATGTGTCACTCGATCTGCCACAGTAGCATTTAGATTTGAAGGCCACCATTTGATCCATGTTGGGTGGCTGTTCCACTTTAACTTAAGTACAATTAATTGTCATTGTGCATTTTGGGTAGTCTACTTTCGTTTCAATATACTGGTTCCTGAATACTTTCTCTGCTAGGCCAAAACCCAAAATTGCGGTAACCATTGTGGATGTCAAGAACATTAACGTGGTGGTAAAACTACATCATATAGTTGTACGATGAACTTCGCCCTCATAGCAGGATACGACAATCCAGTTTTCATTTTAATTAGAAATATGAGTAGACGATTTTCTTTAATAATCCTACTGTATGATTTTGTTTCGATTGGAAGCAATATTCAAAATCACAAATGTCACTCCCATTACGTCTGGTAGTTCTGTCTCATCTTTTATTGAGGAATAACCTTGGAAACCTTGGATTTCATTAAACTTTCTTTTGTTCCTGAACCTTGTCAAAATTTCTTATGACTTCATTTCGGCAGAAGGGAATAAATTTGAGTAAAAACCAAATTAAAAATTTGGAAAAAAAAAAACAAAATCAAAAGAAGGGATTTACTTCTGCCTGTATGGCTAACTTCTTTTTCCGAAATCACTTGTTGAAAATTCACCTTCCATAATACTTAAATTTTCATCTTTTCTTCGTGTCTTTTTTCGTACCTTTCCGGACTGGGTCAGAGGGGGCCCTTTTTTTTATTGTAAGCAATATTTGGAAAAATAGGGGAAGGGTATGTTTTTTGGGGTGTTTGATCTTTTTCCCCAAAAAATTAATCCAAGTTCTATTGCATTTTTGGGTTTCCCCAAGGGGAGCCTGAATTTAAAATAAAAATTTAAATATCAATATGAATACTTTTAAAAAATAAATATACTACTATTTAGTTGCTATTATTATACAAAATACTTATGTAAAGAACCTGCAATTGTGTACTAACTTGGGTTTTTTCCTTTTTAAATAAAATAGACAAAAGTATTGAAATTTAAATTGAAAACCCCGTCGTTGATAATTAATGGTTATTTATAAACATAATAAATATAAAATTTTTTTTTTCATTACTATATAATAATAATATCATTACAACAGTGTGGCGCTATTTACTACCCTTTATGCTTGGATTAAAAAAAATTAGCGTCGTTTAAGCTGAATTATTGTATTTCATACGTTTTCAACACAACTCTATCGCTCGTCCCCAGTTATAACAACAGTCGCCACCAGAGGAGTTTTGCACGGTGCCATAACCTATAGATGCTTTATGGTTGTGCTGACAGATGGAGTTATTTGTAAAAAATGTGAGCAAACGTGTATTGGGGGTACAGGACAGTCATGATGTATTTTGTTTTTTTTTATTTTTTTAAATTAATATTAACCTGGCACATAAAATCACACTCATTCATACAAATTTCCAGACTTGACACCGGGAAATTTTTTTTTTAAAAAAATTCCCCGAAGCCGAGCCCGAATAACCCGGGGGACCCCGATCTGAAGCCAGCACGCTCCCAACGGCCACGCGGGCCGGCATTTATTTTTGCGAAAGCCACAAAATTTTAGGGGTTAGACGTTAAATCAATCCATTTAATATAGAAAAATAAAGCAGTAACCGTATGAAAGAAATATATTGTATATATAAAAAAATTTACAACATTCGTATAATTTTTTCCTCTTGGGATAGTCCCGGGTATCCAAATTTAATATATAAACGAATTTTTATAAAAAGCAATTTTCGCTACCAAATTTTTGGGGTTTAATTTTATTACATCGATCTCATTTGATATAAAAAAAATGAGATACGAAAGGAGAAAAAATATATTGTTTTAGGGTAAACAATTTTTTTCATTTGGAATTTTTTCCCCTTTCCCCATTAGCAATATCCCAATGTTATATATAAAAAGAAGTTACATGTTTATTTTAGCCAGGCTGTGATAGTATCCCCAAAAAAGAACCGGGGGGAGAGCTATATCGAGATATCATAGTTTGGGTATGGGTTCGAACTTGGTCAGTGGTTAGAAGTCCACTGTAAACGTACCGGGGAATATATAGTCTGGGCTATGGTGGTGAACGGTGGGAGGGGAAATCCATTTAGACTTGGGGTTTTTTTCTTTTGTTTTCATTTTTGATAAAAATAGGGGATGGCGAAAAAATAACTGGGAGTTTTCAATATAAAGAAGAATGGGAGGAAAATTAGTAATTTGTGGGGAAGAAGTCTTAGGGGCGTCCCAAAAAAAATCTAAACGGGAAATTCCCCGATGCTAACCCCCATGAATCGAATCTGGGCAAAGCATAAACAAAAATAATAATAATTCCTTTTTGTAAGTAAAACTTTGAAAAATTCCAAATGACGCTAATGTTCAAGTCGATAGATACTTTTGTTTTGGAGGGTATAATTTTTTAAAGAGCAACTTTTTTTTTAATTATACCATTCTCACACTTATAAAATAGAATGAATACAACATTAACATAAATTTAAAGTTAAGTTTAATTTTTCCCGTGATATTTGAACCCAAAAAATGATCTGCAATGTGAATGAAAAAGCCCAATATAATCTTGTATTGACTTGTTGTCTTCCCTCGGGCCGTTTGGGAAACCCAAAAATACAGCTTTTTTTAAAGGTCCATGATTTTGAAAACATAATTCGATACCCAAAAGCCCAAGATGGTTTTTTTCAGGACGGGGGGAAATTTGAATATCGGGGCGAAGGAAAATTTCAGGGAAAATATTAAACCAAATTACCATAAAAGTTTGTAATTTTTCCTGAAATTTTTTTCTCCTGTTAAGGCCTTTAAAATAATTTTTTTTCTAGTTTACAGGGACAGTTTGAAGAGAGTTTGGGGATTAAGCTAATCACCGTGTAAACCGGTATTTTCCTTTACTCAAATCTAAAAGAGTCTAAATGAGGGCCTTTAAAATTGTTTCCCCTTAAACATCCCGAACAGAGAATTTCCAAACGCAACTCATTTTATATCAAATTAGCCAATTTGAACTTTTCAAACCCCAAAAGGGCTTTTTAGAGATTACAAGTTTTGCGAAAACCCAAAAAAGGTTAAAGTTTTAAACATGCTGTTTCGGCACGTTGAGCGAAGTTTTGAAGAATCAGGAGTTTAAGGGGTGTTTTTACTTGGGCAGTTAAACTTTTCCACCCATTAGGGGCTCCTAGATTTATAAATTTAAAACCCGTTACTCTCCTGAGTTAAATTAACAGTTTTGAGTGGGGAAAGGTTAAGAAGGCATTTAGAGAAAGGGGAAAAGGCTGGTGTGGTTTTTTTGACATCATCAATCTGACCGAGCAGTGTGTCGCTTTTTAACCCTGCCCCGGCATTTTTGGTTATATATTTTTTGGGGAGTCATTATTTATTTATTCGAAAGAATATATAATTGCCGGGACGGAGTTGATAGTTTGATAAAAAATGTGGATTATAGCTAAGCCCCTTTAATTTAATTTTGAATCAAGATGCATGAAAATAGACCAATGGAAAAAAACAAAAAAGAGTTTAGTTGTAAATTGACCTATGATAAGAGCCTATTAGTGTATAAACAAATTTGTTCATTGTTTATGGAATTGGCTGCTATAGACGACAGAAGAGTTTTCATGTGAACCAGTCTGTTATTAATGTGAAAAGCATTCCCGAAAAAGTTTGGTGAATCCACCAGTGGCCTAAAACCCGAAATGGAATAAAAGGTACGATTCTTGCAAGCGGTTGGACCCATCCATCCCTACTGAGTTGCAAGCCAAAATCCAAAAAAAGTTAGAAGAAATTTTTGACAAGTATGTAGATTTTAATTAAAAGATGATAATTTTTTTTCCGTGTTTCTTTTTTTTGGGGGCCCTTTTTCAACTTTCGGTAAGGTAAAATCTGGTCGGAAAACCCAGCCTACGGGAACTTGACAAAGTCTTGATGTGTGCCGTGTTATGGGGGACACATTGAACATTTTTGTCAAGAAATTAAATTTGGAATTCTTTTTTACATTGGTATATTTTCATGCACCTCAGATTCATAGCACCAAATTTTAATGTGTTGAAACCGAAACTCTTTTATAGAACCCGTATAAAGAAAATTTTTCAGGCTTCCTGATGAAAGAAAGACAATGGATGCAGCTGAAGGAGTGGTTATTGAGAAGAAGAAAAAGAAGAAGAAGAAGAAGAAGAAAAAATGTGCTTCGTGCCCCCCAAAAAATTAAAGGGGAAAAAAACCTGCTACAAGGGGCGAAGTTCAATTTACCCAATTTTAAAAAAAAGTGTGCAGAATTTGCGATAAAAATGACTGATTGCGTTAAGCCCCTCAAAAGAGCCCATTTTAAAAGAAAACAAATGGATATTTCACATAACTTTTTATCTTCTTTCATTATAATGTGTTTATAATGGTTCTATAATACAGGTAATAGTTGTGCCTATTTCATTTTTTTAAATTATAACTATATTCTTGTTAACAGATACCGTGACCCATTACCAGATTTTTTTTGTTTGTAATGTAAGGGGGGTTATTATTATTATTATTATTATTATTATTATTAATATGAGGTTTTTATCAATTGTATTAAAGGAATATAAAAAAAGATTCCACATCAAGTGAATGGTGATAATTGCACATTAATAATAATAATAATTTAATAATAATAATAATAATAAAAAAATAGTGATGATAATAATAATTATTATAATTATAATTATAATTATTATTATTAATATTATTCTGGAGGTTATAGAGCTTTCCTTTCCTCCAACAAATAAGAAGGAAAAAAACCCACAAAATAATTACAAAAAAACAATGGACTTGCTAAAATTCGGCCAAATTACAATAAATTAAGAAAACAAAAAAGAAATTCGACGCCCTAACAGTCTCAGCTAATTTTGACAATCCTGATTTCTCGGTCCTTATTCTTGTAATTTTTTAAAAAATTCCACAAACAACTTTCCAATTCATATGTTTCACAATTTTGTGTCTTCGACACCCCATTTTTTTGGCCGTTTTTTATACTCTTCTGTCGAGAGAGTTTATGAAAAAGTTCAACTGAGTTGAAAAATTGATAGCATAATGAGAGTTGGGGCATAGGGGATTTTTGCCCAGGGTGTTTACACGGCGGGGAAGTTTTCAAGGCCGCTCATTTAGTCTCTGTAATATCTAATTAGAGTCAACGTGATACCACCTCAAAACCGTTTCCCGGTGATATACCCTGAACGGAACCTGGTGAAGCTTGCCCTTGATGGAGAAACCAGTTCTACGGGCGGTTAGTAGTGGAGGGGGGAAACCGTTCAGACCGCTTGCCTCTCGTCACTGTAAATCGGCCGATAATCCCACACCACAATACGCCGGGGAAAAAAAAAAGGGTGGGAAAATTAAGAAGTTTCCCCTAAACATACAGAGGGCTGTTGTAGAAAATTTATCTTGCTGCCATCATTTTTTTGGGGGGGCGTTAAAAAAGCAGCGCACCAAGTAGCGAAAAAGTAATTTTTCATGATTTAGCAGCGCACCCGGGGCGATAATGTTAAACTTTTCAAAAATATTCCCTCCCATATCGATATTCAAAACTAACCCAATTTAAAATAAAAATTTAAAGTTTTTTTCCCCCAGCATATTCTACTGAAAATTCTAACCGGAGCCAACAGGGATAAAAGAGACGATTTTTTTACACTCCCCTTAAAAAAACCCGACAGAGACAAAAAAATAAAGCAAAAGTTAGATAATTGGGGTTGTATTCTTTGGGTATTTATTTCAGCACAATGGAAAATCTGCAAGAACTAGGAGATAGTTCAATTTATTTTAAACATTTTCTCATTCAAAACACTATTTTTTAAAGTCCATAAACACCACTGTTTAACAAAACAGCTTATACACATACGTACATTTATGTTCATTATTAGTAAATTTCAGTCCGCCATCTTCTCTCCCCGCCCCCCCATACAATATCTCGAACGGATAAATAGAGAATTTCGAATGTACCCAACACTGTTTAATGTTTACCACCTACGAGTCGGGGGCTGATCACCTTAATTAGAGCACCAAATCAATGGGCGACAGCATTTCGCATCCTATTATATATTTATCCTGATACTGCCTTCCTTCCAAGTTTAAGGTTCCGCAGAGCATACTCAGCCATAACTTAGCCCCCTTCTTTTAAACCCCGTCATATAATAAAATGCAATTGCCCCAGAGCGCTGTTCGGTTTAGATATTTTTAACAGAACACTTATTGACATTTGGGGCATTTGGACTCATCGTTGCGTATTAAATGCTTCGTACAATATTTTATGGTCAATATACTTTTCAAAACTTTACGTACAATTATATTAAAAAAAATGGTTATGAGTTTTGATATCAGACGATTTACATATTATAAACTCAGGCACTACCTTCCGTTTTTTTTAATTTTAAAACCATATTTTTGGGCATAATGAAGGAAAATTAATACAATTTACATTAAATGTAGTTCCCATTTTCATATGTTTTTTTTTTTATTATTATTATTATTATTATTATTATTAGCCCACACCTGTGGAGTAACGTTTAGCGCGTCTGGCTGTGAAACCAGGTCCCGGGTTGATTCCGGTCGGGGGAATTTACCTGATTGAGGTTTTTCCCGGGGGTTTTCCCCCAACCCAACATGAGCAAATGCTGGGTAACTTTTGGTGCTGACCCGGACTCATTTCACCGGCATTATCACCATCTCATTCAGACGCTAAAAACCTAAGCTGTTGATAAAGCGTCAAAATAACCTATTAAAATAAAAATATATTATTATTATTCATAATTAATTCTGTTAAGAAAAGAAAATAATGTTTAGGGGGATAAACCTTTGTAAAAAGCGTAATGTGACCAACAGCCTTTCCTTTATACTACTGACAATCCTCATAGTTGTGCCTTTGCCCAAATTTCAGGTCCGATTTTAAGCTCCATGCGTGTTCCGGCGAGATATCCAGGGGTTTTTTCCCCCTTAGATCATTTCTCCCCTGCCTTTTTCAATTCAAGGGGAAATTTCACACTACAGCGGCCGAAAAAAATTGTGTTTCGCCATAGTTGAAACGTACGACCAGCCTGTTCTTTTTTATATTTTAAACTTTTCTCACTTAAACTGTTTCACCCTGTAAACGGGGCGGAGGTAACATTAGAGTTTAGAGTTTATAAAATTTTGGAGCTCGCTAATGGGTTTAGAGAAGAATTTGTCACCGTGTAAACACCTTAGGGCCCCTTACACAGTCATCCGATGTACGCGCTACGGACCGGGGTCCGGGGAAAATCCTTTATGTATGTATGTATTTATTTACACTCAAGGGGCATGCACCCGTGGGAGTGGTGTACAAATATAAACAAAACAATAAAAAAAAAGATAAACAATATTTACAATACAAAAAATTATACAAAAACAATAGGCCTACAATATTGTGAATTTTATTATTTCAAAAATGTAATTTATTCGTCACAACAAAATTCCTTTCACAACACCTTAAACGCCGCAAAAAATTGGGTCTTCACCCAAAAAAGTATTTTTATAGCACTCCCCCGACGACAATGACAGTTTATTTGGGTTATTACGCACAACAATGAACTGTTAATCTTAACAATATTTACAAAGCACTATTTACAAATCAGAACTCAAGTTCTCATTTCCCATTCTTCTATCTCAGTCCTCGAGTTCACAGTATCTCGAACCACAGACCTTGAGACAGTTCACTGTACTCGAACTCGGTCCCCCCAACTGCGGTCCACTGCACTCGAACTCAGGTCCCTCCAACTGCGGTCCACTGCACCCCGAACTCAGGCCCGGATGCTGACGCAATGCGGACGCACACTCGAGTCGAACTCCGGCTGGCTTGCTTGCTCTGGCTTCCTCCGACTGAATAACTGAAAACTCTGCTCTAGTTCGCTGGCGCCTGCTCTTTTATAGCAAAATCATAGTTGGAGAACCTTCTACAGGTGTGTAGAATTATCTCAATATCTCTACATCGACAGACGTCTGGAATAGTCGAGAAGGTCGTTCCACATCCACTGCGTCAAGTAGCAGCTGCGGCAGACTCGTTGCGTTGACGTAATACACCCTCTCTCTTCTCTCCACCGCGCGACGTCACTCAATGTTCCGTGGAGCCTGTCGATCTGCTTTTTGCGGACGCTGGTCGTGAGTTCGATTCTCACGTCGCTGTCACAATATTTATACAATACAATAAGAATACACAATATAATTCAACACAATAATAATAAAACATAAATAAAATACCTAATTTTTCATTACAACCTACATTATTATGTACAGGCCCTACATAAGTTTCAATAGTCTTTCACTTATTCTATCTCACTCACTGTAGTGGCACTATGACCATTTCACTGACACTTTAGCAACATTTCACTGACACTATAGAACACATTTCATTGACCTTAAATTATCACTGATCGGATATTGGGAGCTTACACAGTTCTGCGTACTGTACGCATCCGTAGAATCCATACGGAAGTCCCCCTAGCGCTACGGACTACGGAGAAGAGATGAATACCTTGGACAAGTGTGGGCTTACACAGTCATGCGTACTACGCATAGCGTAGCTGCATAATAAGCAGAAAAATTTATGTTTGAAAGCATTATGATTTTGAATGCGTAGCTGTTATCAGTCAATTAGATAGAAGACAATGTTTCGGGATCCTTTTGTGAATAATACAAAAATAGAGGCATCAGGTAGAAGTTGTGGCGGATGTGTGACATTATATTGAAAAATTTTGCAGAAATGGCAATAACACACAATGAAATGCAGGTGAATGATGAGATGACAGGAGACATGGCAGAAGTTCCAAAAAAAGAAAATTTCCGTTGAGGATAACTTAGCTGTTAGGACTTTTTTCAGAAGTAGAGACTATATTATTGTATGGAAACACAGTCTTGCGAATACAAAACATGAACCATCCCTTTTATTCCGTCCTTCCCATTCACATCACTTACTTAGTCTGTTCATTTGCCAATTTTTGGTGGGCTAATATTCAGAAAAATCGTACATCAGATTACACAAATATCAGTTCACATTTTCACACAAAACATTTCCCAAACAGAACAATAGTCTCCTTGATGTCAATCCTCCAATCTCCATCAACCCCCAAAGATATTCTTTCACTCACAGGAATTACCTAATATGGGCAACACACTATTGTATATGAAATGAAATGATTCCCTAAAAGTGTCCGTTAAGGGCAAGGGGGCTCTATTTGTCTCACGCGGTGAGCTACTCCGTAAGAATGTTTATATAATATATATAAAACTTTATCTATAAAATAAGTTAAGGAATATTTAATTAAGAGTACCTAGTCAATATAAATATTTCCTCAGTGTATTTAAACAGATTTAATCTAAATCAGTGATTCTCAACCGAAAAGGGGGTTGCAGCCCTGAGGTTGACCGACCAACTTGTAGTGGGGTGTAATGATAATGATAATAATAATAATAATAATAATAAATTAATAATAATAATTTAAAAGTTGTTCTTTGAAAATTTTTTTATCTGACAATTTACAGTAAACTAAAACAAGCTAGCTAATTAAGTTTTTTCTTTTGAATTGATACCAAATTTCTATTACTAGTTTGTATGTTCTACATTCTACTCTACACGTCAGGCCAGGAGCCTCACTAAAGTAAGTTAATGTGAGGAAAAAAAGGGGCCTCAAAATCAAAAGGTTGAGTAGCACTACAGTAGTCCACCGCTGTGGAGTAATGGTCTGCACGTTTGGCTATGAAACGAGCGGCCCGGGGTTTAAAAATTTTGGTTGGGACAAGTTATCTGGTTGGGATTTTTCCGTGGTTTTTCCCCAATTAATTCAAGCAGAATTCCTAGGTAACTTTCGAGTTGGACCTCGAACTCATTTTCGCCATTATTAATTCACATATCATCATCATCATCATCATCATCATCGATGCACGGTGCAGCGTGCTTTACTTTACAAGAGCGCGGCAGTTCTGCTACCCAATCATTCACAAGAATAGGGTGGTAAGCACAATAAGCCTCAGGCTACAGTGTAAGCCTTCGGGGCCCTCCCCGTACAAGAAAGAAAAACATTACAGTAAATTTACACAATTACACTTTAGACTTAGAGGCCCGCACTAAAATAAAGTGAGGGAAAAGAGAAAGGATAAAAATCCGATCTATACAGGTTATAAAAAAATAATTGTTGGTTTTGTAATTTATTATAATGAACAAGAAATAATAAAATGTCGATTATAAATAATTCATTCATCTGACTAATTTTTATCGCCTTATGTTAAAGAAACCGCTCGGTAGGACATAATTATGTAGATCCAGTTCAAGCTGCATTTATTGTAATTTTTCCAATTGTTCGTCAAACGATTCAATAAACAGCGACATTAGTGAAAGGAACTATCTTTCGGTCTCGCGCAAGTCACAATGTAGATTTATAAAAGCTTCCTTCAGGATTTTTTGGATTAGTGCGGGTGAACACAAATTGTCTATCATCCACTATTTTAATACAAATAATGTGCAGCCAAAAGCTTTCCTTGAAGCACGCTCATTTTGAAACAAACAAGCCGACTGATATAATTAATCTACACGGATTTGCTACGCGTGACCGTGGCACACTGCCTACGGATCCGTAGGCGTACTGCGTAGCATACGGATGACTGGTAACGGGCCTTAGTGAGCTCCCCGTTATTTTAGATCTTCTCTCGCTCTAAACTGTCGCCGTGTAAACCAAATTAAGGGGCCCGCGGCGGTCTTTTTAAAAATTTTTATACCCCCTTCTTTTGACATTATTAACATGGTGGAAGAAACAATTTAACTTTTTTATCACCCCCTCTCAGAATGTTTCCTTGTCCGCATTTGGGTTTCCTCTTCAAAATACTCTTATCCAGGTCAGGGGGTCGAACACACTGTTTTGCTTAAGAATTTATCTTTTTTTGTTTGGGTTAAAATAATACTTTTCTACTTATGGCATGGCGGGTTTCCCTTTGGTTTTTTTGTTTTTGGTCCCATAGCACCTACTAGATGCTTTGTAAGGGGGACAGATGGAGTTATTTTTCTACAATTTACGTTAATGTGGTATTCTGGGTACTGCCCAAAAACAGTCATGATGTTTTTTATATTTTTGATGATTGGTTAATTTTATTAACCTGGCACAATTTAAAAATCAAAAATTTGGCCCCTTTGACACCAAAATACTTTTTTTTCTTCAAGAAAAAATTCACCGAACCGAGCACGGGGAAAAAACCGGGGGTTCCGGGTCTGTAAAACCAGCACGCCCCCGGGGCCAGGCATTCGGTTCCCTTTGTATTTGCAAAACCCCCGGGTTTTTGGAAGAATTTAAACCCAAACCCCATTTTTAAAATGAAAAATTTAAACCACAACCGTATCAAAGGGAAAAATATTGTATATATAATACAAAATTTACAACATTTATAATTTTTAAATTTTTTCATAGTCCGGATATTTTTAACTTTTCTTTTAAACGTTTTTATTTAAAACAATTTTTTTGCCCCAAATTTTATGGGGTTTTTTATAGTTAAATTGATCTCATTTTGAAAAGGAAAAAAAGAAAAAATCCCATGAAAAAAAATATACCGTATATATAATTTCCCAAAAATTTTTAACATTTTGGGAAATTTACCTCCCCTTTTTTAAAGGTACGACTTCCCAATTTCCCTTATAAAAAAATTAGCAAAAAAATTTTAAAGGGGTATGGTACTTACCCTTTAAAAGAACCTGGGAGGAGGCTTAAAGTAGATATCATGGTTCGCTATTTTGAACTTTGGTTTTGTGGTTGGTCCCCCAAAAAGTCCGGGGGGAGGCTAAAGGGGCCCGGGCTTTTGGTGGCTTCCGAACTTGGTCGGTGGCAGGAACTCCACGTGAGACCTGGGGTTTTTTTTCTTCCTTGTTTTTTTTGGGGGGATAAAAAACTGTCCGGGCGAAAAAGGGAAAACATAACCGGGATTAAAATATAAAAGGGGAATCAGTAGGGACAATTTTGCCTTTGGGGAATGAATCTTAGTGGGATAAAAAACCCAAAAACAGTTTTAATATCGGAATCCCCCCCAGATGTTTCTTCATCTACGTAAAGGGGTCTGACAGGGTTTGGGATAATTAATATCATCGAAAAAAAAATATTTCAAAATTTTTTAAAAATTTAAAGACATGAAAAGAAAGGG
>JAJSOF020000040.1:42486741-42513148 GCA_025594305.2 Periplaneta americana
GAATGAGGTGGTGTGAAATGGATACCAATAATAAATAACTTCGTAAATGAATAATTTATATTTTACAGAAAGTGACGATTTTAGAAACAATATAATTACCTTTTGACAACTAATACATATTATTCTATCAATACTCTATGTCAGGGCTGGGCACATTACGTGATTCTGAGAAATGAGCGCTGTGTGCTTTAAAGAGCGGGTCTTGCGAGTGCTGTGACGTATGCATACTGTACGTCATTCAGCGTCGGTGCAGTGGTGATTCTGCAGTATTATGGCGAACTTTGGAGACGGAGCTTCCGCTCATACACTAAAGCGTCCCGCTATTCCCAGTGGTTTTAATGTATCATGGGACAAGGAGTTATTTTTGGTAGAGAGCAGTGGATTAGCAAAGAGTTTAATTTGGCATAAAATACTCCAACTTATTAAGAAGTTCAATATCCAACGACATTATTCTTTACAACATGCTACTGAATATGACATATGTTGGTAATGAACGCCATAAATTAATACAACTTAAGAAAATGTTTCTCAGGTACATTATATTAGACTATCTATTTGATATTTTACATTGCATTGTTAGTTATTATACATTTAGTAATATATAATTTTAAATTATACAAGCATTATGATATACTATAGTATGATATATCATAATATTTGTATAATTTAAAATTATATGATTTACTTAAATGCACTATAATAACTTGTAATGTAATATAAATATCGAATAGATACTCCTAATATAATGTACCTGGTAAGCCCATTTTCTTAAGATGCGACCAATTTATGGTCATATATATTATATATTAACAGTCACACCTGTGGGGTAACGGTCAGCGCGTCTGGCTGCGAAACCAGGTGGACCGGGTTCGATTCCCGGTCAGGACAAGTTTTCTGGTTGAGGGTTTTTTCGGGGTTTTCCCTCAGCCCAATATGAGCAAATGCTGGGTAACTTTCGGTGCTCGACCCGGACTCATTTCACCGGCATTATCACCTTCATCTCATTCAGACGCTAAATAACCTAAGATGTTGATAAAGCGTCGTAAAATAACCTAACTTACTATATATTAACATGATGACAGTAATGCACCTAGTGAATGGCTGAGAATTAGCTACAAAATTCGCCACGAAATTGCAAAGGAATTGAAAACATTCAACGAAGGTGAATTCATCAAGCGATGTTTAATTATATTGGCAGATTAAATCTGCCCACAGGAAGTAAGGAAGTGGAAGCCATACGCCTGTCTCGTAAATCCGGAGATTGCAGTATGTGCGTATAGGTTATGTAAAATAAGTCTAATGATTTGTGTGTGTGCATAGGCGAAGTTTATTCCATTAAATTGATAAGAGTGTTATAAATTCTATAATGTACAATGGATTGATGTAATATCTTATAAACTATTATATACTGACAGACTGAATGACTAGAACAACCGTGGCTCTTGTTACATTAATGCAGGGAAGGTAGCTGTAATGCGAGTCCGCCACTGCGTGAGCGTTCTGCTCTGGCTTGGAATTGAAGTGCCTTGCGGAGCGAGGAGCAGCTCTGGCCGACTAAATGGAGCCGCTCTCTTGCCCGGCCTGCTCTATGTATATCAGAATGAACTATATGGGATTTAATGAAAGGGTTTTACTATGACGCTTTTTCCAGAAAAGTCGAATTATTTACGTGGCTATTTCCGTACTGAAAATACCCAAATATCTAAGGTACGTTTAGGAGAACCTGAAGACCAATACAATCCATCCTGGCACTTTCATCAATTGTTATTGTTTTTAAAGACAATTTTGAAAAAGCAGATTAGGTTCAGCCACACTGACTGGCAGGCGCAAACAAGCTCAGTCCTGATCAGCCCGACCTTCTGCCCAACCATCAGCTAGTTTATGAGGGACCAGTTCGGTAAAAAGCCAGGCTCCGTCTTGTACACCCCGACTTTCTGCCCTCGACCAACTATTTTACGAGTAACCAACTCGGTAACGAACCAGGCTTCGTCTTGTACGTACCCTATAGATTTCGACGCGTTGCTCTTAAGAAGGAATGCCAGAGGCCTGTGCATGATAACTAAGGAGCGATTACTATGTAATTAAATATTCTTTTTGGGTGTGATAAAACACAATTAACAAAGTTAAAAATTCCGAACATGAGGTTTCACGCTTAAAACCCGAATTGTATTTCACATAAAAACACATATTTTCACAAAAAAAAAAAAAAAGTAAATAGGCCTAAATATTTTCAGGAAATCTATTATAAACACATAAATCTTCGAGTTTTTACTTAAATAATTTTTTTTTACAAGAACTTTTAAATATTTTAAAACTGTATCAATTATATCACTCAGAAGTACGTTATCTTTTAAAGAAATCTCGGTTGCTTCGTGTTTCTAACCGCAGTGTGGTGTATCCGTGATCCATTTTTGTAATAGTATCGCCTCAAGTTCTGCGAACTGGTATGCAGCATATCAGTGTTATTATCTATATTAATAATAAATCTGTAGCCGAAATTTTTCTGGTAATTTTGGATTTTCCAAAAATAATTGGTCTAACATATATAAAAAACTACCCTGAAACCGAAAATCGCTTTTTGAAATTTTTGTTTGTATGTCTGTCTGTCTATCTGTCTGTATGTTTGTTACCTTTTCACGCGATAATGGCTGGACGGATTTCGATGAAAATTGGAATATAAATTAAGTTCGTTGTAACTTAGATTTTAGGCTATATGGCATTCAAAATATATTATTTAAAGGGGGTTATAAAAGGGGCCTGAATTAAATAAATCGAAATATCTCGCTTATTATTGATTTTTGTGAAAAATATTACATAACAAACGTTTCTTTAGAAATAATTTGCGATAAGTTTTATTCCTTGAAGAATTTTGATAGGACTGATATTTAATGAGATAAATGAGTTTTAAAATTAAAATAACTGCCATCTAAGGTCGTGTAATGAATTAAAAACAAATAACTTCGTCTATAAGAGGCCTTGGACAGCAACAATCGAAAGCTATGAAAGATAGCCTACAGAGAATGTTTCTGTGTTTGTATGAAGTAATATCGGAAGCTAATATTATATAATATAATTTAGGTTATTTGAAGGGTTCAGAACCATAGTGGGCCAAGCGCCATTTACTGAATACGTAGAAAACAAGGGTTAAAATTAAGTTATTACCATAATTCAATGGAAACCTATAACAAGTAAAATAAAATATACACATTAAATCTAAATGATGTCAATCTTCATTAAACTATGGTTGCATGTAATAAAATTAGGAACCATGTTAAAGGAATTGTCATTGCACCAATGAGTGTCTCTGGACCAAAATGATCGCATTTTAATTATTTGGATGCAATTTAAATTAAGTAACATATTAAACGATTTATCCTTCTATCAAACACGAATGTTCCCTGGATCAAATGTCCTATTTTAATTATGTAATTACTTTATATTTATTTCTAACGGGTGCAGCGGAGCGCACAGGTACGGCTAGTTAGAGAATAAATTAACATCTTGAGAGATCTTGCAACACATAATTAGGAATGTTCATTGTTGCTGAAGATGATTTAATTCCACGCCTTGTTTGAGAAACACAACAGATGAGAGCTCGGGTATGAAAATTATTTAATTTAAACAAATCTCTCGCCTCTCGCTCATGTCTATTAAGTAAGGCAATATATCTTCTTGTGATTCCCTGTTATCGGGCTTCGTCAATCGATATTCTTCAAGATATACTGAAAGATGGTTGTTTGAAAAGATTTGGCTTTCTATTAGCAAATCTAAGCTTTTGTGTTACACCATAAAAAAACTCTAAACATCCAAAAGCATGTTGTCTGAAACAGGGAGATGCATGCCGTGAATATTAAACTAGACTCGCTACTAGGTTCATGTGTTTGTGACATTCCTCTCTTTAAATATGCAAGTCTGACGTCCTGTGATTTGGAAAATTTTTTTTTTACAGTATAAGTCGTCGTTCGGAGATAATCGGCATGCATTTGTGATGTAGAATTTGGAGATGACCTTTGTTGTTCACACTGCAATTCTCGGCCAACTACTAGCACACAAGTGTGGTAGGTGAGTACCTAGTAACATTTTTTTCAAGCTAAGTAAGGCATTTTTTTGTCATATAAAAAAAAATTTACTTTTATTTTTAAAAAATATTTTCGTACTTTTCAGCACATAAAAAGTACATATATTTAAATTTTTTAGCACATAAAAATCCGCTCCCTAATGATAACTAAGCTTAGGAAGCGGTTGCAAAATACGTAAGTTGCGCTATACCCTACTAGCTTGTATTATGTTCGGTGCCTCGAGGGGAGAAGAGGTAGAGAGGAACGGTCTGCTACAGCCACAATTAGGTGAAACAAAGTGATATTATTAAAATATTTGTACATTTAAGTGCTATTTAATATGACCTTTTTCCATTTATTTTCATGTACCATCATATCGCACAAATATCCGCAGAATTATTTCTAACTATGCGATCTGCTTGAAAAGTGATCCTATGTGTTCAGTATTTGGATTTTCACAGTTTCTTGCGCTTTTACATTGTCCCGGAATAAAATATTTCTATTCTGCTTTTATATCTATACTAGTGGCTTGTGCAGCAATTGCTGCAAACTAAGTTCATTAGATCTTCAACTAAAACTGTTTCAGATTTATTTTCAATGAAGACCACCAGACATTTTGAAAGTTATATGCTTTCACAATAATGAAACATACTCTCTCTGAATGTTTTTATGCCAAATACTTCTTGAACCTATCCACCTTCAGTGTTTGAGTTTCAATTCGAAAACGCAAGTAACAACGTCAGGACGATCAGTTGATTTTTCATGTGTGAGTAAAGTGACAGCTATTTCAGGTCATTGTGGATTGTAGGTGAAAGTTAAAAGAAAGTCACGTTTACTATGCTTTCGAACAACAGACATAGCATCTTGGTATAGCTGTTGGATGTAGAGCTTGAAATATAGAGGGTAAAATCACTTTATCTTGCTAAGAGATCTTGCTGAAATGATCGGGAGACTAAAAACTATTGTAGGCCTCTTATATTATCAGTAAGTAATACCTTTTGGTCTTTCCTTAGGAACTGTAATTTTTGCAGTCTCTCGAGCCTATACTGAAGAGAATGACGCATATGAATATCTACACCACACCGCCATTATGTATGTGAAAAGACCCAACCCCACTTGATAAATAACTATAAAAATATTTGATTTTTAATAATAACATTATTATCATACGTCAGTTTTGTAGTTATACTGTATGTATGTATATATGTGTGTATATATATATATATATATGATGCAATTTGCTATTATTGTTTCCTCCCTTATAGAAAAGCATTCCTTACCGAATTCTTAATTATACTGGTCTTGGAATTGTTCACATTCTTTATCAGCGAACGTATTCTCCAGCTATGTCGATATCTATTAGATGTAGACTACATTATGTAGGCTATTTCATTTTACAGAGCGGTAAAATGTATCCGTTTGATATATAAAGTGACGTTTCTTCAGTGTTCCTTTCCACTACATCTACGTTACGTCTTCTGTTCGCCATCCTTTATTGTTTGAACTGTCTGAACCTCCCCTACACCAGGTGCGTTAAGTCATGCTATGTCCGTGTCGCTGTTAACCAACGAGTTAGATACTATAGAGAGGACAAAGAGCTCAGAAAGTTGAAGACAATTGAACATTGGTCCGTCATGTTTCAGTTAGTCAAAACAAAGGGCGTGGCTCGGATGTTGTAGGAAATAACTATGATGAAGTTAGTATTATTGTGAAATGAGCTACATATTAAGACTATGTTAATAAGTAAAAAGTAAAATACACACAAAACTTTACGTTTTATAACAGCTGTAGGCCTATGTTTTATTAGTTTCACTAAATATAGCCCAGATATTAAATGACAAGCTATACTCGATGCAACCAAAGCAAAGCACCTAAAGACGGATGAATTTAATCGGCAGAAGAAAAATAAATAATTTTTGACTTCGTCACAAATTTAATTACCTTACAGCTAATCTAACCTAATATGAAATTATGTAATTCAGTGCTCAGGTGATTTCAAGAGAGACGACGTATGTAACTAATAGGAGTAAAATATAGGAAAGGTTAGTGGCGAAAATTAAAAAAATATCCAGTACGGTAATTAAGTTATTGAGAAAAATTCATTTGAAATTGGAATTAACACAGAGAACTTTTGAAAACTGCAATTATTAAAACTACAAATAACCTCTTAGCATGCAACATAATAATTAAAGAATGACACTAATAGAAAGTTACTCGTGATCATAACTCACCACATTTATTGAAACGATAAGATGCTTACGATTAACATTGTTATCAGAAACAACAGGAGCCACTGCTAGGTACACTTCTTTTCGCGTGATGGAGACATCATGTAGTCTAATATAATTTGAAACAAATATTGTCGCGTGATGGAGACATTGTGTAGTCTAATATAATTTGAAACAAACATTGATCTCACACGTGTCTCGCAAGTAGGCAGAGGCTTTTGCAGAATAAAACTGTTCTTACATTATTTTGAACAATAATGACAAGTTGTGTGTGATGCAAGTGCAAACTTTCCTCTTTGTTAACAAAAAGAGCCCTACGCATTAATAAAAGAAAATTGGAGTAGGCCCTATAAACACAATAAATACTAAACTCTTGATGGTACAAACTTATTAATACAGATATTTCGCTTATCCTCAGTCCGTCTTATCTTATAATTCTCTGCGGCAATGGTACCTGTATTGAGAGGGTTTAATTATCCAGCAACGAATATTATGATTTACGGTACATTTCATTTAAATCCGAGGGAATGGGACATTTTTGGAAATTTCAAAGTCTTAATTATTACTTTTTCATTTATAAATCAGCTTTTACAAAACCTATAGCGAAATGTTTAAATTAAATATTGATATATTTGAAAAATATAATACATGTACCAACTCGTTGCAGTGTACCTTTGATAAGCACTCCTTGCGGAGGCCGGCGGTACTATAGACCGCCATGTTTTTTAGGAACGATCCATAGTACTGTTGGCCTTCGCAGGAGCGCTTATGAGAGGTCTTTAGCCTCTCTATAGTATCTAACTCGTTGCTGTTAACATTGATCTCAGTGATGTGCAACCGCTACCGATGCGTAATGACAATCAAGGTATCCGACGCTGGATTTTATTTAATATTTATTACCAGACAAAGTATCCAGATGTCTTTTCCTCTAGAGATTTCACAGCACCCAGAGAACTGAGAATCGAGCATAAAGACTGCCCTGCCCCCAGCATTTTTCCATAGTATAATCTGTCCCAACCAACGCTCAAATAGCGATGCAGCTCTAGTTAAGTCTACGTCCTTTGAGCCTGTAAACATATGTTTCACCTCCTATATCTATACTAATAATAAATCTGTAGCCAAAATATTTCTGGTAATTTTCGATTTTCTAAAAATAATTGGTGTTAATATGTATAATTAACCATCCTGAAACCGAAAATCGCTTTTTTTTTTTTATTTTTGTATGTCTGCCTGTCTGTCTATCAGTCTGTCTGTATGTTTGTTACCTTTTCACGCGATAATGGCTGAACGGATTTCGATGAAAATTGGAATATAAATTTAGTTCGTTGTAACCTAGATTTTAGGCTATATGGCATTCAAAACACGTTATTTTAAAGGGGGTTATAAGGCGGCCTGAATTAAATAAATCGAAATACCTCGCTTATTATTGATTTTTGTGAAAAATGTTACATAACAAAAGTTTCTTTAAAAATGATTTCTGATAAGTGTTATTCTTCGAAAAATTTCGATAGGACTGATATTTAATGAGATAAATTAGTTTTAAAGTTAAAATAACTGCCATCTAAGGCGGTGTATTGAAATAAAAAACAAATGACTTCGTCTATAAGGTGCCTTGGACACAAGAATCGAAAGCTATGAAACATAGCCTACAGACAATGTTTCTGTGTTTGTATGGATAAATATATAATAGGATGCGAAACGTAACGAGTTTCCCGTACACATACTAGAGGCGCTGTTGTAGAAATTGATCTTGCTGCCATCTATTTCTGGGAGGGACGTTATTACATCTAGCAGCGCACCAAGTAGCGAAAAGAGTAATTACTCCATGCATTTAGCAGCGCACCTGGTGATGAAAATGTTAAACTGTGCAGAGAGTATTCCCTCCCACCCTCATCGATATTCAAAACTAACCCAATTTAAAATAAAACATTTACGGTTTTATTCCTCACAGCATATTCTACTGAAAATTCTTACCGGAGCCAACAGGAAGATAAAAGAGACGATGTGTTTTACACTACCCGATTAAAATATAACCAGACAGAGACAAAAATAAAGCAAAAAGTTAGATAATTGGGATTGTATTCTTTGGGTATGGAAAAGTCTGCAAGAACTACTTAGATAGTTCAATTTATTATATTACTATTACTTTACAATACATTCAACAACACTATTTTTACAACGTCCATAAACACCACTGTTTAACATACACTGCTTATACACACACGTACCACTTTATGTTCACTTATTAGCAAGTTTCAGGCCGCCATCTTCATCGTCGACTCTCCCGTACAGCAATATCTCGAACGGATAAATAGAGAACTCGGTAATGTACCCAACACGTAGTTCTAATATTCACTACCTACGATGTTGGGCGCTGATCACATTTCAAACCCCAAATCTAGATGGTGCTGATCGCAGTTTCGCATCCTATTATATATTTATCCATGGTATTTGTATGAAGTAATAACCGATTTGTATAATTAATTATTATTTCACCATTGGAAAGTGTAGTTTCTCTGGATGGACATAATGCTATAATGTTATTACAGTAACTTGTGAGTGAATTGAGGACAGGTAAGATTAAAATAGCTTCTTGTGCACAGAAAACTTGATAGGTTATTCTGTATATTCATTTCCTGTATTTCTTAAAATAATGTTTATGAACATATTCATTTTTAGCTCAGAGAATTAACGAACAACGAGTGTATTGATTTAGTATGCAGTAATAGTACGTTAGCTTAGAAATCCATTATTTTATAATTCAAATTTTAACCATGGATAAATATATAATAGGATGCGAAACTGCGATCAGCACCATCTGGATTTGGGGTTTGAAATAAAGGTGATCAGCGCCCAACGTCGTAGGTAGTGAATATTAGAACTACGTGTTGGGTACATTACCGAGTTCTCTATTTATCCGTTCGAGATATTGCTGTACGGGAGAGTCGACGATGAAGATGGCGGACTGAAACTTGCTAATAGGTGAACATAAAGTGATACGTGTGTGTATAAGCAGTGGATGTTAAACAGTGGTGTTTATGGACGTTGTAAAAATAGTGTTGAATGTATTGTAAAGTAATAGTAATATAATAAATTGAACTATCTAAGTAGTTCTTGCAGACTTTCCATACCCAAAGAATACAATCCCAATTATCTAACCTTTGCTTTATTTTTGTCTCTGTCTGGTTATATTTTAATCGGGTAGTGTAAAACACATCGTCTCTTTTATCTTCCTGTTGGCTCGGTAAGAATTTTCAGTAGAATATGCTGTGAGGAATAAAACCGTAAATGTTTTATTTTAAATTGGGTTAGTTTTGAATATCGATGAGGGTGGGAGGGAATACTTTCTGCACAGTTTAACATTTTCATCACCAGGTGCGCTGCTTTAAATGCATGGAGTAATTACTCTTTTCGCTACTTGGTGCGCTGCTAGATGTAATAACGCCCCTCCCAGAAATAGATGGCAGCAAGATCAATTTCACAACAGCGCCTGTGTTACGGGAAACTCGTTACGTTTCGGATCCTATTATACATTTATCCATATTTTAACTATGCTCAATTGAATCGTGTTAAAATACATAAAATATATATGCAATATATGCAATGCAAAAAAATTGGGTAATGAGCCAAGCAGATTATGTTGCGCTGTTGTAAAAGCTGTTCCTCTTGAGATTCAAGAGCTCCCACAACAAATTAAAAACTTTCTAATTCGAGTACATCCGTTATCAACACACTTTTACATAATATAATATAATATAATATAATATAATATAATATAATATAATATAATATAATATAATATAATATAATATAATATAATATAATATAATAATAAATCTGTAGCCAAAATTTTTCTGTTAATTTTCGCTTTTCCAAAAATAATTGCTAATAAAAATTAAGAAACGTGTTTAAGGAATTGTCATTGCACCAAATGAGTGGTCTCTGGATCAAAATGATCGCATTTTAAGTCGACCTGGTTGGCAAGTTGGTATAATGCTGGCCTTCTATACCTAAGGTTGCGGGTTCGATCCCGGGCCAGGTCGATGGCATTTAAGTGTGCTTAAATACGACAGGCTCATGTCAGTAGATTTACTGGCATGTAAAAGAACTCCTGCGGGACAAAATTCCGGCACATCCGGCGACGCTGATATAACCTCTGCAGTTGCGAGCGTCGTTAAATAAAAACATAACATCGCATTTTAATATTTTAAATACAATTTAAATTAAGTAACATATTAAACGATTTATCCTTCTATCAAACACGAATGTTCCCTGGATCAAACGTTCTATTTTAATTACGTAATTATTTTATATTTATTTCTAACGAGTGCAGCGGAGCGCACATGGGTACGGCTAGTATATATGACCATCATGCATCAGTAAGTTATGCATAACTTGTAACGATATACGCGTATATAACGAACAATTTACTGTTACACAGAGTTTTTACTTCCAAAGCAACGAGTCCGTGATCAGTAGGGCCTTTACATCGGTATATTTGTATTAGTCTGAGGTGAACATACGACGCCGGACAGAATGTAGTCGACGTGTTTCAAGTACAGGCAGCGGAAGCGAATTTGACACACGCCCAAAAAAGCACGTTCCATGTTGTGTATACGATTATTGCGTGTTATAAAATCAAGACAATACAATCATTGTTTATAAGAGTTAATATCGGAAAGGTCTAAAATGCTGGTGAGGTTTGAGAATAAATGTTGGAAATCATACTTAAATTATGCAAATCAAGATTTCAGGTATAACTCCCTGTAAAGTTGATTTGAATAATTTCGAGGGAAAAATTGTTCGGAGCCGGGTATCGAACCGGGACCTTTGGTTTAACGTACCAACGCTCTACCACTGAGCTACTCGGGAACTCTAACCGACACCGATCCAATTTTTTCCCTCTATATCCACAGACCTCAAAGTGGGCTGACAACCGTCAAGCAACAAACTTCGAGTGCACACTAACTCCGTGTGACTTAAATTGTGGTTTTCTGTTAACGAACAGTAACGTGTATTATGCAAATGAAGATTTCAGGTATAACTCCTGTAAAGTTGATTTGAATAATTTCGAGGAAAAATTGTTTCGGAGCCGGGTATCGAACCCGGGACCTTTGGTTTAACGCACCAACGCTCTACCACTGAGCTACTCGGGAACTCTAACCGACACCGATCCAATTTTTTTCCCTCTATATCCACAGACCTCAAAGTGGGCTGACAACCGTCAAGCAACCAACTTCGAGTGCACACTAACTCCGTGTGACTTAAATTGTGGTTTCTGTTAACGAACAGTAAAAAATTGGATCGGTGTCGGTTAGAGTTCCTGAGTACCTCAGTGGTAGAGTGTTGGTACGTTAAACCAAAGGTCCCGGGTTCGATACCCGGCTCCGGAACAATTTTTCCCTCGAAATTATTCATACTTAAATTGTCACAAATGTGGTAAAACAAAAGTCTGAAAAGATGTTTTTTTAATATATATTTAGAGTTTTGCATTACAGTTTTAGAATGCCGAAAACCTATATGGCGTACAATTTTGCTTTCCATGTATTTAACTGTTACATTAATTTATTTATCACATCTATTCTGTACCTCATTTTTCTTGCATGTTGTTCGCCTGGTTTCGGTTCCTGCTGCAATAAACTACAACATTCATTTTCAAAGTTTCAAATGAAAATGACCACCGCACCAAGTGTCGGATAGTATAACCTTGTATGCTGAAAAACTGCGTTCAACATTGGCTGAAATCAAGGGCGCATATTGAGAAGGGTATGAACAACGAGTTCTTTCTAACACATCTCGCTCCGGTTCAATAGTAGACAAAGACGCTCACTATGTGGGTGAATAAGTGCCAATCGTTAGTGATTTATTGTGTTGTTAGACATAAACCTGTTCAGACAGCTGCGTTCTTATTAATGTAACTTCAATTTTAGTTTTGCAAAGCATTTTTCTTCTTACAGTACGGTTTAAATATTACAATCTATACTAATAATAAATCTGTAGCCGAAATTTTTCTGGTAATTTCCGATTTTCCAAAAATAATTGGTCCTAACATATATAATTAACCACCCTGAAACCGAAAATCGCTTTTTTTTTAATTTTGTTTGTCTGTCTGTATGTTTGTTACCTTTTCACGCGATAATGGCTGAACGGATTTTCGATGAAAATTGGAATATAAATAAAGTTCGTTGTAACTTAGATTTTAGGCTATATGGCATTCAAAATACATTATTTAAAAGGGGGGTTATAAGAGGGCCTGAATTAAATAAATCGAAATATCTCGCTTATTATTGATTTTTGTGAAAAATATTACATAACACAAGTTTCTTTAAACATAATTTGCGATAAGTTTTATTCAATGCAAAAGTTTGATAGGACTGATATTTAATGAGATAAATGAGTTTTAAAATTAAAATAACTGCCATCTAAGGCCGTGTAATGATTTAAAAAAATGACTTCGTCTATAAGGGGCCTTGGACAACAACAATCGAAAGCTATGAAAGATGTTTCTGTGTTTGTATTAAGTAATATCGGAAGCTAAATTAACCGATTTGTATAATTAATTATTATTTCACCATTGGAAAGTGTAGTTTCTCTAGATGGACATAATGCTATAATGTTATTACAGTAACTTCTGATATAATATAATATAATTCTTACTTAGAAATGGCTTTAAGGAACCCGAAGGTTCATTGCCGCCCTCACATAAGCCCGCCAGCGGTCCCTATCCTGTGCAAGATTAATCCAGTCTCTATCATCATACCCCACCTCCCTCAAATCCATTTTAATATTATCCTCCCATCTACGTCTCGGCCTCCCTAAAGGTCTTTTTCCTCCGGTCTCCCAACTAACACTCTATATGCATTTCTGGATTCGCCCATACGTGCTACATGCCCTGCCCATCTCAAACGTCTGGATTTAATGTTCCTAATTATGTCAGGTGAAGAATACAATGCGTGCAGTTCTGTGTTGTGTAACTTTCTCCATTCTCCTGTAACTTCATCCGCTTAGCTCAAATATACTATATAATATAATATAATATAATATAATATAATATAATATAATATAATATAATATAATATAATATAATATAATATAATATAATATAATATAATATAATATAATATAATATGTAATATTATATAATATAATTTAAGTTATTTGAAGGGTTCACAACCATAGAGGGCCAAGCGCCATTTACTGAATACGTAGAAAACAAGGGTTAAAATTAAGTTATTACCATAATTCAATGGAAACCTATAACAAGTAAAATAAAGTATACACATTAAATTTAAATGATGTCAATCTTCATTAAGTTATGGTTGCATGTAATAAAAATTAAGAAACATGTTAAAGGAATTGCCATTGCACCAAATGAGTGTCTCTGGACAAAATGATCGCATTTTAATTATTTGGATGCAATTTAAATTAAGTAACAAATTAAACGATTTATCCTTCTATCAAACACGAATGTTCCTGGATCAAATGTCCTATTTTAATTATGTAATTACTTTATATTTATTTCTAACGAGTGCAGCGGAGTGCACGGGTATGGCTAGTTGTAAAATATATTTTTCTTAAAATTCACCAAAAATGTGAGTTTTAGTACAGACCGTCACGTCCGGTTACAACAATTCTTTTGCCATTTAATACAGCATCATTTAGAGTGTTGAATCCTTGTTTTAAAGTTTGCGCGTTCTTGCGCATTTTTCAGTAATTAATTTTTTCAGTGGTGGGGCATACGGTAATGCGGCGTAAACTCTTTCACGTTTGGCTTAACAGCAGAAAAGAATAACGGAATAAGGAAGTATTTAATTAGGTACTGTGTGAGTGTTTAGGCCTACAAAATTATTCACATGACATCGAACAACAGGTTAAAAATACATTGAACACATTTTTATATAATCTTAACAAACTCAACGTGGGTCAGAACGCAAATCTACTAGTTGAACAAAATTAATAACTTCTCTGAATTCTAACAGATTTTTATAAAACTTTGTACAGCCTTACAGGTGGCACATATTTTTGTGTCTAAACTCTGATTACGTTTGCATAAGAAAAACTACCCCTTTATAGCGGGTACATTTAAATAAAATTAATAACTTCTCTCCCATCTAACACATTTTTATGAAACTTTATACAGAAGTCAGGTGTAACATATATATTTTTTTTTGTCTACGAAGCCTGATTATGTTTCTATAAGATGAACTGCCCCTTTATAGTGGTGAGTTTAGAAAAAATTAATAACTTCTCACCTATCTAACAGGTTTTATGAAAATTCGTACAACAATTAGGCCTACAGGTACCATACAGGTGTTTGTACACAAAAAATATATGCTACCTGTAACTGGAGTACATAAAAATCTGTTAAGTAGGAGATAAGTGAATTTTGTGTAAATGCACCCCCTATAAAGGGGTAGTTCGTCTTATGGAGCCGTAAATGTAGTTTATACTCGTATATACAAAAAAATGTATGCTACATATAACTTGCGTATAATGTTTCACAAAAATCTGTTAGACAGGAGAGAATTTATAAATTTCGTCTAAAGTCGCCCGCTATAAAGGGGTAGTACCTCTTACTCAAACGTAATCAAACTTTGTACACAAAAAATATGTGCTATCTATAAGATCTATACAAAGTTTCATAAGAATCCGTTGAAATCCAGAGAAGTTATTAATTTTGTCCTTCTAGATCAGGGATGAGGCGATATTAGCTCCCAATCATGGTAGAAGAGCTCGACCTTGATCACGGGCGCATAGCGCATCCACTATGTAGCGTCGTAATGTAGACAACAGGGATGTACATACATATAGAGGACATCGAATAAAGGCAGCAATTATTACAATAACTTGCGTTACTAAATTTCTGGCTATGTAATAGTGCTAATTACTCAGTTATTTAATATACATGTACATATATAAACAAATCGCAAAGGGAAGGGTTTTAGGAACAAAAAGATAAATAGGAAACGTTAATTGTATGTAAACCATTTTATTGTTAAAAGCAATTATTTATTATGCAAATATTTCATTTCATTGGTTAGGAGAAACTATTAGGGTCTACCTGCTCGACGTGTGTGATCTCTAAGTACTTCTGAGTATTTGTTCAAAAATAATAATGGCAATATTGATTGAAATAGAATACATTGATTGTGTGATTGTGAATATGTAGTCCTTACTCTCCAGTCGTGATTATGTAATGAGTTTTCTTAGAGTGATTTGTGAGAAGCACGTAACACGAAAAAAACAAATTGATTAAATTAAGATATTGAGAGCCATCGTAATTTTGGAGTCAATCACTTAACGGGATATGTATGATTTTAAAACTTTCAGTCCACACCTGTGGAGTAACGGTCAGCGCGTCTGGCCCGCGAAACCAGGTGGCCGGGTTTGAATCCCGGTCAGGGCAAGTTACCTGATTGACGTTTTTCCGCGATTTTCCCTCAACCCAATAAAATAAAATAGAAAATTAAAACTTCCACAATTTCGGCCAAAATTTGTGACATTTCAACTATATAAACAGAGGTATAATAATATCATCAGTACAAAATTTTGTGCAATTAGGTCTAATAGATTTGAAATTATATTTTTAAGTATATTTTATATTGAAGTTACTAAAAAGCTCCTTACATCAAAGTTATCAAAATGTTTAGTTCATATTTGCTAAAAATTCTGAAAATAGTTATAGGAATAAAAGTGAATTAGCATTTTGAGTTTAGTAATAGTATAAGTTAAAGTGCAGTCAAAGATAAAATATTATTTCTAAATTGAAGAAACACGTAGTCTAATAAAAGTAAATATCTAGGAAACAAGCAACAAATAAAAGTTATTGTTAAAAAAATATTAGGCCTACGTTAAAACATAAGTATCTATCCTGACTTGAACATTACCTTCATTTAGTTAATATTTTCAAGAGGTTTACTTACGGAAGAAATTATTATTATGTTTATGTTGTTATCCCTTTGCTTCATGTCTTTCAAAATGTTAAAAGATGAGTAATATATGTTGTCAGTTGATATTAATTATGCCAGCCCTGTCAGAATCTTTATCTAGATGGAGAAACATGTGGTGGAGATTCCAGATATTAGATCTCTTTCGTGACATGCGCACTAAGACTTCGTTCCCACGAAATGTACTAATTGTCCCTACTGATTCTTCTTTATATTGTGATCTACCAGTTATGTATTCCCATCGTCCGGACAGTCTTTTATCATAAATAAAGAAAACAAGGAAGAAAATAACACCAGGTCTCACGTGGAGTTCCTGCCACCGACCAAGTTCGAAGCCACCATAGCCCAGACTATATAGCTCTCCTCCCGGTACGTTTACAGTGGACTTCTAACCACTGACCAAGTTCGAAGCCATAGCCAAGATCTATGATATCTACGATATAGCTCTCCTCCCGGTTCATTTACAGTGGAGTACTATCCACAGCCTGGCTAAAATATAACATGTAACAATTCGTTTATATAGTAACATAGGATATTGCGTACCATGCGCAAGAGGTAAAAATTGCACAAATGTTACAAATTTTTGTATTATATGTATAATATATTTCTTTCATACGGTGACGTATCTCATATTTTTTATATCAAATGAGATCGATTTAACTATCAAGTAAGCCATAAAATTTGGTGGCAGAAAATTGCATTTATAAAAATTCGTTTATATAGTAAAGTTAGGATATCGGACTATGCGCAAGAGGTAAAAAATTATACAGAATTTGTAAATTTTGTATTATATATACAATATATATCTTTCATACTGTTACGTAGCTTATATTTTTCTATATTAAATGAGATTGCTTTAACTTGATCTAACCCATAAAATTTGGTGGCTTTCGCAAGACACATAAGTGAACCTAATGCCTGCGTGGTCTGATGGTGAGCGTGCTAGCTTACGGATCTGGAGGTCCCCGGTTCGATTCCCGGGCTCGGCTATCGGTGAATTTTTCTTGAAGAAAAAAATTACCTGGGTGTCTATAGTCTGGAAATTTGTATGAATGTGAGTGTGATTGATAGTGTGCCGGGTTAATTTTAATTAACCAATCATCAAAAATATAAAATACATCAGGACTGTCGCTGGGCAGTACCCTGAATACACGTGTCAGCGTCACATTGTTGACAAATAACTCCATCTGTCAGCACACCCATAAAGCATCTAGTAGGTGCTATAGAGTTACCAAAACGAGAAAAAACCTAAGTGAACCATCATGCCATAAGTAGATAGTATTAGGCCGGGATTACGATCGACGTTCGTCTGCGTTACTTTACGTTGCGTTCATCTATATTTTGAATTTCTACCGAACGTTCAGAGGCTGTGTATTATGATCGACGTTCGTGACAACTGTCACACTCTGCCGGCCATAATGAATACTGAAATGCACACGTCAGTCAGTCAGTCAGTCAGCTGATTATGATAAGCATTGAATTTTATGGTAACTTTGAGACAAATAAAATAGGCCTACCGGTATTACAAGAATATTTTACGACAGAATAATATGGAATAACGATGATAATAATAATAATAATAATAATAATAATAATAATAATAATAATAATAATAAAACCATATACTAAGGAAAATTGTTGTACCTTGAAACACTTTTCACCTTTTTTAATTTTAAGAAATGAAAAATGCTTGAAATAATTATTGAAGTTTCCTTTACAACTTCCTGTATGTATTTTCTTGTTTTACAGATCTACTAAGGAGGAAAAATAAAATAAAGGGATGTGTAATGTGTTGGAAGGTACAACAGATTCATGTACCTTGGAATATACCCTCTTTTAAGTTGGAACACATGGAATATAGGTGGGAATATAGCTGTAGAAACTGACAATTATATTTAAAATATATCTCCCACCATAAACCAGAGTAGGTTTCTCTGATTGAGATTTTATTTCTTGGTTTTGTGTTAGAAAACATATATCAATGAAAGAAATGTTTACTTCTGGTACTAAAAAATTGTTTCGTCCACAGAACTCACACTTTGCAATGAATCAAACCGAAATTACGAGCTACTGAGTGACTTTCTCTACAATCTACTTCAGTTTGAGTCCTCTAGGTAGCAAAAATTAAAATGTTCAATATGCTGAAGGTACAACTTTCTTCTCTACTAAATAGCTGGACTAGTGCGAATTACGAATATATTATTTGTGAGGTAAAGCCCCTTTATTTCGGGTTAAAATAAAATAACGTTTCTAAAATAATGTAAATAAATTATTAAAAGATAAAAAAATAAGTTTAACCAAGGCTCGAACCAGAGCCCATCTACACCACGACCAGTCTCTTGACCATTACGCTACGGAGAGATACGAAATTTAATTGTTGAATTAGGTTTTATGAAGGCTTTCATGTTTGCTGCCTATAATGTTTAATTTTAAACAAAATGTGATTTATGCCATATAGACAAAATATATTCATGTGACGTGACATATTCAATCAAAGATAGTTTTTTCGTATTATGTAATTTTTAATTAATATGATTTTATTTAATATTTCAGTAGCAATATGGCGCATCTACAACGAAAGAAGAGGTGAAAACATATGAAGGGCTTCTGATTCGTGATTGGTTGACGTTCAGCTTACTTTTTCTTTGCGTTTGTGAAAGCTTGACCTTGGCAATGTTGAATCAACGTCGTCATGCGTTCGTTCATTCTAACGTTGATCGTAATGAAATACACGGAGCTTGCATTTGTCGAACTTCTACGTACTTCACCGCATCGTAACGTAACGCAAACGAACGTCGATCGTAATCCCGGCCTAAGTACTGTATATATACCAGGTGTTTCAGACCACCCATATCAGCCTTTTTCTTCGAAAACTATATGATACTGGTTGTTCATATAAAAATTTTGATAACCAAAACCTATGTAAAGAATCGGTTGGTGGTAGTACCATATCCCGTAACAAACCGGAAGTAGGGGTACCTGTAGTCAACTTCGAAATTTCATATGAGAACATGGGTTATTGAAGGTGCCATTGGAAACTACTTTTATAAAAAACAACTTTTACTGAAACTTCTTTTTCTAACTTTTATTGTTTACTCACAAAGCAACAAAAATTGTATTTTCTGAGAGAGATATATATGGCATTTTGCTACAAGTAGGATTAGGAGAGATTCAATTACCGATGATGTTATAGATTTTCAGTGGCGTAGCATGAAATTTTAAGTAGGGAAGCTATCTCAAGTTGTCTTTCATGCAATATGAGAAAACGTATTACAAAAATACAGTCTTAAAATAAATAGTAGTCAATTTCAAGTCAGCAGTCGAACATTGGTTGGAACATCGTAAGTAACACCAATAAGGCATGACCTCAAATGATACGTAATAAAATACGATTTCACGGTTTACACATATCTCTTAACAAATAGACACGTATACGTATAACATTAGCTCACTCCCTGTCATACTTAGAGAAATCACAATATTAGTATCATTACGTAAGTATGCGTCTGTCTTTTGGTTGTGTCCTTCATTCACAGCAAGGGAGTCGGTCATTTGTTTTTAAATCACACTTTTGTTCGTAAGTCAGTTTTGATAATACAATTGTCCTAAAAAAATTCAAGTAAATTAGTGTCAGGAACTGTTATTGCGCTCATTATTTATTATATTAGCCACAATGCACACTAACACTTCAACTGAACACAACTGACGAAAAGGGATAACTCGGAAACTACTTATTTTAAATGTTAAACCTAGCTTCTTTGCGACTAGGGTAGCTTAGGAAGGATGGAAAATCTGCGTGGTGGATTACACAGAGAAACCGGTCTGCTTGGAAGCTGGTGTGTGCAGGCTTCTTGTTTACTGCTGCATCACAAATCATCCTGAGCTGCCGCATCACAATATTTAAGGCGTAAACATAAATTCTATTAAAATTAATAAATAATTTTTCATAAATTGCAGGTTTATTATGAAATTATTATTAACTGGGGAAGCTGAGCTTTTTTAGCTTACATTGACGCTACGCCACTGTAGATTTTCCTCATTGAACTAATTCTTCTGACCGCACTATGGCCCTCATGTAGCTGTAAGCTTTAGACAGTAATTCCCAAACTTTATGAAGGGGCGACCTACTTTTGGAGAGACATTAGCTCTTGACCCGCCAATAACGTGCGATTACTTAACCCCAATAAAAAAATTACAAATTGTACTAGGGATATTTCTTGCTGGTAAAGGCGGTTAACACAGGACAGACACTCCTACTGCTTTGCTGCTAGTGTCGAGTGTCTGCAAAGGTGGCAAAATTAAACTCCGACTATCTTGTGGGCCTATAATAGGTATAACTTATCTTCCTAACACTACGGAGAGAGTACAAGCAGGACGAACAGTACTATAGTCGCGACGCTGTTATTCCAGGCGTGACTCCTTCCTCTTTGCTTACATCTTAGGAAGTGAAGGCTCTATAAAGTCTAGGTAGATAGTATCGTTCGCCATTTTTGTTCTTTCGTTGCCGAGCTACCGCACGAGGAATCTATTTGCCACACCGTTCAACATTATCATGTCGTAGCTCCTATGATAATAAATCAAACGCACTGTAATTCAGCAAATAATTGAGCGGCAAATAACGTCTTCGTGTGCTTTCTGCGAACGCCAACGAAACAGGCAAAATGGAGGGCGATTATATTAAGTATTTATCGAGCATTAAGAAATGTCTAATTTTAAAATCGTATCCAAAAGCATCATCCTGTTAGAATCGTCTAAACTACAATTTTCAGAATCCCTTAATATAACGGATAAAGTATCACAAACCGTTATCCAAAATAACAATTCATTAATTTCAAAAAAGGGAAATGTAAGTTAAGAAATATTATTGCTAAAAATTCTGCCTATTCACAATTTAGTATCATAAATTATGTACTATCAGGTCACGATAAGACGTCTGAAGTTGATGTACTAAAAGTAGTGACTTTCCGTTCTTCAAATATGCACCTATTATATCGTGTGATGTCGAATGTACATTTTCCCAATATAAAAACTGTTTAAGGGACAATCGTAGGAGGTTCACTTTGTAATCGCTCAAAATGTACGTAACGCTTCACTGCAATGCACATATTCAAGGATGATGTGAGTATATTACATTAAATTTTAAGAGTTAATATATCTCACTATAAAATAATTGTGTATTTATATGGTTAGATATTTCCTATTTCAAAGATCATCCATTATATTTCTTGAATGCAGATGGAGGTTTTATTGTAACCCCAGTATACTGCTCAGTGTTTACATTAGAGGCATACTTCACCGTTGCACGTCCCCATCTCATTCAGTCTATACCGCGTGCGTAGTAAACCTTACGATTCTCGTGGCAATTACACGAAGTCTAGTAATAACGGTTCAAATAACACAGGAAAATTATTAAACTTATACATTAATTTATGTTAATGATGTATTCATTCATATTTTATGTATAGTGTGAGAACGGTATAATTAAAAAAAAGTTGCTGTTAAAAAAAAGAAAAATATTAGGCCTACCTTAAAACATAAGTATCTATCCTGACTTGAAAATTAGCGTCATTTAGTGAATATTTTCAAAAGGTTTACTTACGAAGTAATTATTATTATGTTTATTTTGTTATCAGTTTGCTTCATGTCTTTCAAATTGTTAGAGGTTGAGTAATATATGTTTGTCAGTTGATATTATTATGCCAGCCCTGTCCGATTCTTTATCTAGATGGAGAAGTATGTGGAGGAGATTCCAGATATTAGATCTCTTTCGTGACATGCGCACTAAGACTTCGTTCTCACGAAATGTACTAATTGTCCCTACTGATTCTTCTTTATATTGTAATCTACCAGTTATGTATTCGCCATCGTCCGGACAGTCTTTTATCATAAATAAAGAAAACAAGGAAGAAAATAACACCAGGTCTCACGTGGAGTTCCTGCCACCGACCAAGTTCGAAGCCACCATAGTCCAGACTATATAGCTCTCTCCTCCCCGGTACGTTTACAGTGGACTTCTAACCACTGACCAAGTTCGAAACCATAGCCAAGAACTATGATATCTAAGATATAGCTCTCCTCCCGGTTCATTTACAGTGGAGTACTATCCACAGCCTGGCTAAAATATAACATGTAACAATTCATTTATATAGTAACATTAGGATATTGCGTACCATGCGCAAGAGGTAAAAATTGCACAAATGTTACAAATTTTGTATTATATGTATAATATATTTCTTTCATACGGTTTACGTATCTCATTTTTTATATCAAATGAGATCGATTTAACTATCAAGTAAGCCATAAAATTTGGTGGCAGAAAATTGCATTTATAAAAATTCGTTTATATAGTAAAGTTAGGATATCCGGACTATGCGCAAGAGGTAAAATTATACGAATGTTGTAAATTTTGTATTATATATACAATATATATCTTTCATACTGTTACGTAGCTTATATTTTTCTATATTAAAATGAGATTGATTTAACTTGATCTAACCCATAAAATTTGGTGGCTTTCGCAAGGCACATAAGTGAACCGAATTCCTGCGTGGTCTGTTGGTGAGCGTGCTGACTTACCAGATCTGGAGGTCCCCGGTTCGATTCCCTGGCTCCGCTATCGGTGAATTTTTCTTGAAAGAAAATTACCTAGGTGTCTAGAGTCTGAAATTTGTGTCATTGTTAGTGTGCCAGGTTAATATTAATTAACCAATCATCAAAAATATAAAATACATCATGACTGTCGCTGGGCAGTACCCTGAATACACGTTTCAGCGTCATTTGTTGACAAATAACTCAATCTGTCAGCACAACCATAAAGCATCTAGTAGGTGCTATAGAGTTACCAAAAAGGAGAAAAACCCAAGTGAACCACCATGCCATAAGTAGATAGTATTAGCAGGACGAATAGAAGAAATAGTGTACGCACTTCATGCTTTCCACTGTCGGTGGCGGACCTGACAACTAGTGGCGCTTCGATCTACGATCCATCTGTTGTCTGAAGTCAGATACCTCGAAAATGTATTTCTCGCGCGTTTAATGATGAAACGTACCTGGGGTTGTTAATATGCTTTGTTGTTGAGAGTTATGTAGATGTCTTCATTTTGTTGTGCTTTGAATTAACCAGTGACAAAAATATTGTTAGGTGGTTTACAAAATAATTACAAAAATGCCGTACAGTTTTGTTCCGGGGTTGTAGATCGGAATACAGTAGAAATAGTGTAACAAGACATTCTTTTCATCTCCCAGAGAAATAGATGAGTTTGTAAAGTGGGCCAGATGATTCCGCGGAAAGATAGGCAGCTTTCGGCAAACAACTGATCGGATTGTTTATAAATGAAAAGTCATAAGACAGCAATTTTGAGAATTACAACAAAGAGTTGTACCTCACATTTTCCCCTAATTTACTGAAATGATGAAGTATATGAAAATAAACGTTGCAGAGTTTATTCGATGATGTCAAACAGAGAAGAAATTCAATTTAATAATTATTCCCTTAAAGTGGACTTATTTGTTGATTTTGGAGAACGTCTGATGTGCAAAAGAAACAATTAGCAAATCATGCATTAGTATTTATGCAAGTTGGATTCAACCAATTGCTATTTACGATACAAACGCTACTCCAGGTGATATTCTCGCTAAAATTCTTATACAAGTTATACTACAATTAGAAGCATTTGGGACTAATTTACTTGTGATGTCAGTCAAACAAAGAAAGGGCTGAAGTTTCAGAAATCAATGGAAAAAATTTCCAGCATAATACTATAGGCACCGTGCAAGCTCCTCTGGTGGCGACTGTTGTTACTAATTGCGGGACAGCAGCGATAGAGTTGTGCTTGAAGCGTATGAATATACTTAACATCTCAGGTTAAATGATTAGAAATGTGGATGATCCTAAAACGGGAAGGTAATGCAAATTGCTGTGTTCTTGAGTATATTGCTTATAGGAACACACCAACCGATATTGTTTTTAACCACTCCAAAAACAGAAAACTTAAGGGAAGAGGATGGTATTTTTGGTGAAAAATGAGTAAATTTTCAAAAAACAATTTTTTTCCTTAAAATACTCTGTGATATGTGTAGAATACATGGTATAATATTTTGTGGGTATTTGTGCCCTTATCGGTTGTTGAGACGCCATTTTTAAACTTCCTGCGCTCTGGATTTTAAATCACACCGCCCTTTTGTTTGTTGTTTCCGGAACTTTATTTTTTCAAAACCAAATTTTTCTTTAAAATACTCTGTGATGTGTGGAATACATTGTATAACATTGTGTGAGTATCTGTGCCCTTATTGGATGTTGAGACGCCATTTTTCAAGTTCCTGCGCTCTGGATTATTAAATCACACCTTTGATTGCTGTTTCTGGAACTTTACTTTTTCGCTACATAACCAGACAAAAATCGATATAATTTTTGAACTATTAAAGATATATGAATGAAATTTAGAATACACATTCTCTAGACTACTAGGAAACTTTTATCTGCAAACGGAATTTCCCTAATTGATTTCATTTTAAAAATAAGTCTCTCTGTTTGCAAGAAAGAAAATAAAAAAATGTTATTAAATTTTAATTGTTTATTTTACAAATGTAGGAACTAATATCAAATTTCTGTTACAGACAGTTTGTAGAGCGTGCTTTTACAAATAAATTGTAACATAGTGTTTGAATTTATCTTTTTAAAAATGGCTTAGATATATCGAGTTTAGTAAAATCCTGCATTAGGTACATTTTTTTTTTCAAATCTGCCTCCCAAATAATTTATTCAAAATATTTTATTTTTGTTGAGTTGCTATAGCCATGAGCTCTCTACATACAAAAAATTAATGTTTACACCAAACCTAGAAAAAGTTTTAAAAAACCATCCTCCCTTAAGCGCAACGACGCTTTTTGGGATCCAAGCAGTACGCAGACGAAAGTAAAAAGGCTACACTGCTTGTAATTTATAATTTTATACTAGGCCTAATATAAAAAAAAGATATAGTATTTGTTTATAAAACCACGTTAACGACAGGAATTTATCATTTAAATTTCAGAAAGTACATAATTACTGAGTTTTTACATATATATTATGTATAATATAAGCAACAATAAATAGTAATATGCTTATTTTTAAATGTATTCATATCGATATTTAATTTTGATTTCAAGTGCTAATGGTTCACCTTGAAACCAGCACCCGCAGCAAGAATTTGGGTATTTTTTTATTGGGAAGAGATAAAGGGCCCCCCCAAATAGATACCGTTCCCCGTATTTTTTATAAAAAAATTAAAGAAAAGACGCCTCATCTCAACTAGCTCCGAAAGGAGAAAGAGACGATAAAGAAGAAGAAAAAATGAAAATTTAACTTTTTTGGAAGGCGAATGCTCAACAAGCGTTATTTCGAAAAAAGAAGTAGCCATACAGATAAAAGTAAAAGAAACCATTCTTATTGATTTTGTTTTTCTTTTACAATTGAGTTGTGTGAATTGTTACCATGTCTATTCCATTACATGCCGAACTAAGTCACGTAAGAAATGTTTGACAAGGTTCAGGAACAGATGATATGTTTAATGAAATGCAAGGTTTCCGAAATTATTCTACAATAAAATATGAGACAGAACGCCAGACTTAATGGGGGGTGACATTTGTGGTTTCGAATATATTGTTAAAATTGCTGCCAATTGAAACATAATCATACCGTAGAATCATAATAAGAAATATATCCAATTCTATCATTTAACCCAAAAATAGTACCATAGATAGTCGAAACGCCCAAAGATGTAGACCAAAATATTATTTCCCATTTCATTAGTGAATTTACATCGAAAGCTTTCGAAAATTCTGTCCAAAAGTGTTTAGTAAAGAAATTCGTCACTCATATTTTCCAATTAAAATGAAAACTGGATTGTCGTATTCTGCTATGAGGGTGATGTTCGGGGTTAACGTACAATTATAATTATACTGATTTTACGGCCACTTTAATGTTGTGACATCCACAATGGTTACGTAATTTTGGGGTTTTTGGGCCCAGTAGAGAAAGTATTCAGGAAGCAATGTCTAAAAATTTAAAATGTAGAGTGACAATTAATTTTTCAGGGGGGTACAGCCCCCCAATGTGGATCAGATGGTTTCAAATCTAAATGCTACGAGGGGGATCGAGGACACATTCATACAAATGATTGCATTATTGACTTTT